>JANZLQ010000095.1:3796488-3870916 GCA_026212715.1 Elanus axillaris | reverse complement strand
GGGGGAGAAATCTTTTCCTATTTGTATTTATTGAAAAAAAAAGTAAGTTGAAGGATTTTAAAAAAACATATTTTCCCACACAGGTAAAGGGACCTTTTTTTTCCCAATTCATAGTGATAGAAATAATTAAGAAGGAAAATGCTATTTGACTAAAGCTTCTACTAAGAATAATTTTTGAACGAAAGAGTGATCATCTTCACATAAACTAGAGTTAATAATGTGTAAAAAATGCAAAACACTCATATGTACACATATCCTTTTATAGGTCATTTTATTATTTTAGGCAAATAAATTGTGTTCGTTGGAGAGTGTTAGCTGGGAGTTTGTAGGACCTGTTATTTGCACAAGCTCTAAAGCAGTTCATCCAGTATCTGGTCTCATTTATACCACTGCAAAGGGACAATGCTGTACATTTCAGTGATCTTGTAGTACTGTAACCACTGTGAAAGTTATGACAAAAATCAGCTCTTCTATCATTTTTGCAGATTTCATTCCAGAAATGTGTAGGCAACAATCTCCACGACTTTGTAGTGTTGCTTAGTTACCTTTATATGCCTGCTTGAAAATATGTTTTGAGACTTTACTATGTGTTGGATTAAGGCTCTGGTTTGTATACAACATAGAGGCTGCATTATAAAAAAACATGTAGGAGAGTAGTTTAAATATGCCTTCTCTAAAAAGAAAGCTTAATTTATGCTAACTCACACACCAAGCACTCTGTGTAGTGCCGTAAACAAGATTCCCTTTTTTTTTCTAGCAAAAATATTACCTAGGCACAGGACTTTTGCATTATCATGTCCTAGTGCAACACTGCTGTCCTTAGTTTGTACTCTCAGCCTTTTGAGGAAGTCTGGCGCCTCTGATCTATTTTCCACAGCAGACCCTGTAATTTTTGGCTGTATTTTATGTTTTTCAGATTCAAGTCAATCTGAAAGTCCCAGCCAGCCAAGTGAAGCTGATATTAAGGACCAGCCAGAAAATGGTAAGTTCTTACCTGCTGCTCCTGCTTTGGGATATTAAAACAGCCCATATTTATAAAGATTTTTTTCCTATGTCTAATATAAAAAGATTATTCAGAATAATTGACATGGGATAGCTACAAATAGGTTGTGTACTCTCCTCACAGTTAAAATGCTACTGTTTCACTAATCTAAGGTAGCATTTGTTTCTCCAGTCCTGCAGAGAGACATTTTTTTCCTTTAAAAATTATTTTAATTAGGGAGATGCCATTAAAGAGCCTGCTGTATGCAACCTTTATCCTTATTCCACCGTAGCAAAGGCTTTCAACCCCTGGGCCGTGAGTCATGACCCCCTAGGGGTGTGTGCTTCATCGCTTTCATTTTTATCTATGTGCTTTTAACTTCATTTTGTTTATCGATGCTCTTACATGACACACTGAAGTACCTAACTTTCGGTATGTAGCCAGCCATCATTTTAGAGTGCAGGATCTCACATAGTCCCGTGAAACAAAATGGTTGCTTTGAAATATGTTTCTGCAGACCCATTCTGTACTGCAAAAATCAGCTAAGCAAAACTGAGCAGCAACACTCCTAAACATTGCTGTTTCAGGGCAGGACTGCACACCTATAAACATACCGGCTACTCAGGCAGGTACCTGCTGTGGGACTGATACAGCTGCTACTGGCGTTGGCTGTATTTTTTCAGTGGTGTGCTTTAAAGGTTGTAGATACTACGGGTAAGCAGGTCTGGGAGGCTTAGCTAGAGCTTGTGGCTCCTTCTTCTCCGTATGTTCGCAATATCATTGTTTCAGGTGGCAGCGGCTTGAGCTTATTTGGAAGTAGCAGAAGGACTGTGACTTTTGGGAACACTAATACTCTTTGAACTGGGATAGTTTTAAAGTAGAAGCAATAGCTTCTACTGAACCAATGGCTTGCTTTGTAAAGCAGCCTGAAAAAAATTAATTCAATAATAGTGAATTTCTGTAGGGACTGTATGCAAAAGCCTAAGTATGTGCATAAGGAACAGCTTCTCTTCCTTTTTATGTTTAAGTAAGGTAGACCTCAAAAATTTTTGTAAGCCCATCAACAGCTGAGGGGGTTTTTTACCACTTATATTTAGGACTTAGAAATACTGTCTCCAAAAGTGAAAGTGATTATTATTAATAGTTTTTCTTGACTTTTTTTTATCCATAACCATATTTTTTTATAAGACCTAAATGTAGGTGGGAGATCTACTGTATTGGGGTCTACTGTGCATATACAGAAAAGAATTTGTGTGAAGGACTTAAGTCTCTAAAACCTGACACCATTTTTGGGACACACAAATCTTTCTCATGTAGAAATATTGTATCTAAAATAATACAACAGTGATTGCCCTTTCACAGAGCAACTAACTGCTTTTGCCTCAAATCCCTAGAGTTGTATATATGTTCAGTGTGTGTTTCAGGGACTTTATTAGCAACTAGACAAGCTGCAAGGGGGAGTGAGGTTGAAGGGCTGCATTCACATCCGGACTGCATTTGGATCAGGGTTTAAACAGCAGATAGAATTAAGGGAAGAAGAGGTTTAGGTACATAAAAAACTTAAAAATAATAGCATATATCATAGGATATAGAACATAGGTCTCCATTGGGCTGGGAAGATTTTGGCTTTGGGGGTTCCTGTATTTCCTTCCCATTGAAGTATGAAAGGTTTCATATTTTGATAGATTTTGTGCTACTCAACTCTAAACATACCATCCTAGAACATTTCTGTTGTTTCTGAAAGACAGTGCCTAATTTCCTTATCAAACCTGTTCACAGAAATTCTAATTCGTAGCCAAAGGATTGTGAGGTTAAGAGAAGAAATGACTAAACTGTGATTTTTGTTCTGCCAATTCTGCTTTTTTTTTTTTTGTGGGGAATATGTTGCCTATGTTTATTAAATCACATTTCAATTTAGAATGTATTAGGCACCAAGCTTGTTATTATTTCGTGTTTAGATAATATTCTTTCACAGCTATTAAACCACAGTTCTTACCCTGCAGTTTCTTAGTCTTAAGGAAGCCTGTTACTCAACAACGGCCCCGAAAAGCAGCAATGTCAGTGTTTAATAATGTAAAATCTGTAAGAGCCTAGTGAAATGAAATATCTTTGATTTGGAGCCGGAGCCTTCCTTGTAAAACAAGCTTTTAGTGAATTCTTGGAACTTTACTGGCGACCTGCAAAAGGTACTTTTTTTTTAATAAACAGGAAAAGGATTTTTCTTTTTCTCGGTTTTACTAAAGGGAATTTTTCCCCACCACAGCAGAAGCCTCCTAACTGCTTACACACCTTTTGCTGTGCCTGTGTGGGAGATTTTCTTTACAAATGCATCTAATGCAGTCTGTTGGCCCTAAAGGGGTTGTTCTCCCTGGGCAGGTGCTGAGCTCATTCTCAGTACACACAACCCCCAGCTTGCAGTGCACCCAATGTGTAGATCAACACAGATCTGCAGCTCTTATCTACTGAACGTGAGGATGAAAGCAAAACTGCAGGCTTTAGAAAATGAAAAACTGCACACACAGAAACGGACACAATAAATCATATTAACTGCGTTGTTCCACACTTGCTGTAGACCCACTTCCACAGGGCCCAATCCAAATCCCTCCAGAGTCAATGGGAGTCTCGTAATTGATTTTACTGAGAGTGGGAATGAGCCCACACAGAGAGAAATTTTTTTTCTGAAATCAAAGAAAAATAGTATTGTGAATAATCTTATTCCCACTGATGCTAACAGTAGAATAACCAGATTGAGGGCAGATTTGGAATCATTTTTCGTTTTTCTGAAAGGCACAAAGGAGTGTATCGATTAAGTACTACCTTTTACATGCATGCATTCCTTCATTTTAAAAAAATAAATCTTTAAAGGCCTTGTGAGGGTTATACAGCCTCTCTACTTGCCTGTTAATATCCTTTCTGTTCCACTCCATAAATTCTAGAGCTATTTATTATACACATATATTTTGCATACCTTGAGTAATGTAGGTTCAAAAGGGTCAACTATACAGCCCTGAAAAAGAAGGCCTCCTACTACAGATTTTAATTTATCATTCTAAATTGTATGTGTTATTTTGGAAAGCCTTTATGTCTAACCTTCATTAAAGTGAAGTTCATGGGAAAAAAAGCTTTTCTTTTTTAGAGCCACTCCTTTTTTTCTAGTGGGCTTTACAGCTGCATTTTCTGGAGCAGAATCATCACAGAGAGAGAAGATAGTGACACATTCTGCTTTCAGTGGTGGCTTTAGCACCAACTTTAGCCTTTTCTTCAGCCTTCATTAAACCGCAATAGTTTTCAGGCAGTCACTTACCTGATCACTACTGCAAAAATTTACAGAAATTTTATTTTTTTTCCAGAGAGAGAGATATCCAGCATGATGGTCATGAAAAGCAAACATGCAGGCAAGACAGGGCTCGTTTGTGCATGCATGGTCCAAGGTCCAGATGTCTTGTCCTGGAACAAGGGGTAAAGCTAACATGTGATCAAATGGTGTGCACGGTGCTGCTGTCTCTCAGGTCCATTAGCATGGGAAAGAGCTTCTCGAGGAGAGGAAGCAAACCCGGAATTTGTCTGTTTGTTATGTGGGTGAGAAAATTTGCAGGAGGGATATGAAAGAGACCAGCAACTTCTTTTAAAAGGCAGGAACATGTTCCGATGTTCTGATATTTTGCTCAAATGAGGTTTTTTTCTGACCAGCTGGGTGGAACACCCATGTGGAAAATTCCCCACTTTTGTAGTTGCCTAATGGTATGTAAAAGCTTCATTTCAGTTGGCACTGCAAAGAGATTTTGCAATTCACCCAATCAAAAAAAAAAGGTTATTGATTTTAAAAGATTGTTAAATGCACTGATTTGGTGGTGTTGTATTTTATAAACAAACTAGTTTTCAGTGAACTGAGGATGACAAAATGGCTAGTCTGATGTAGTGAAGTGACTGCATGCCTGGGGATCAGGAACAACTGAATTCCCAGCTCAGCAGTGCTGTGGACTCTCTCTGGGGCTTTTATTCTCTCTTTCACGGCTATTGGAGAGATTTTCTTTTTGTACGTAGGATTATTTTAAACTTTTGCAGGAAAACTTTTCAGTCTTCTTGTCTGCAAAGTGGGGATATTTGTGATTCTAGCTTTCAGAGATTCATTGAATATTAAAAGTCAAATCCTGCTCTGCTCCACCAGGAGTTTAACTGGAGAAAGGCAAGGAGGGTGTAGCACAAACTGGTTAATAATTGCGGTACAGCACTGTGTTACTGCTGTCAGTAAATGGATGTCAGACATCCACCAGGCAATGTTTGTTTGATGTGGTAGTACTGGAGAATTAATAACTGCAGCGTAAAGGTACACATGAAGTGTGCTGTGTAAAGCAGAAGAATGCTGTGTCATTTTCTATAGACAGCTGATGTCTCTTGAGCATGTGGTATTGTGATTTGATAATTCAAAGTTGGTAGCACACCACTTTAATTGTAGATTAGCAAATTCTTTTTAAAGAAGTTGGTAAATTCTCCATTTCAAGTAAGCAAGGCGGCATTCATTATTACAGCTGATTACAAATGTGTGCCAAATTCATTGCTCAAACAATTTCTGTAGAGGGAGAGGCATTTATCTAAAAAATAAAAATGTTTAATGCCCAAACCAAATGCTTTTTAGTTTTAATGTATTCTTACTGCTTTGAGCTGCAAGTACCTTAACAGCAATGCAGGAAATTAAAGGCACATTTTTCTTTGTAACATTAAAAAAAAAAAAGAAAAAAGAAAAAAAAAAAAAAGATGTACCATAACTCACAGAACTCGTTTTTCAACCCTGCAGTAATTACACTGGACTTGTAAATATCATCTGTGAATTCTTTGCTTAAGTAGGGCTGGATGCGAGTATTAAACCTTAAAAAAATGTTTATGCTTACTTTTCCATGCCTAAAAACATAGAGGAAGAAATTCTGGTCCTCAAGCTGTGCGGGAAAGAGAAGGCAATAGTGGGAACATATGCAAAGGAAAGTTTCCTTTTCTTCTTCTCTAGGCAAGGCTGGTCATGGCAGGCATAATGCAGCTTTGGCTGCAAGGAAGGAGGGGATTATGCACAACCTGGTAAAATGCAAAAGCAGCTTGCAGAAAGACCTCTCTGCCTGAACTAACAGGCTGCAGAGTCCAGCTCCCTTTTGTATGCTTTCTTTCTGGTCCCCAAACCTGGCATTCTTGTTTCATGCAGTGGGGTAGCTTCAGCCAGTGGAAGTGGTGCCCACCTGGCCCAAGGGTTAGGCAATCTTCTCAAATGCAGAGTTCACTGTTCAAACCCTCCTCTCAAGCTGAGAGAGGCAGAAAATGTAGTCATTCTTTGTGGTTATTCCCACCACTCAACTACGTTGTAAGTTAAATGGTAGCTGAGAGACCTCCAATTCCTTCAACAGCCAAATTTTAAAGTAGTAGGAATGTACTACCTTCTGAGGCCATCCCTTCTTCTCAGGTCGCAGCTAACCTCCCATCTCCACTACTTCAGGTGGAGTCCAGCTGCCTTGCGGGCTCTCTGTTGTAACTGAACTTGATGCCAACCAGCTTTACACTTATCAAGGAGGTGCTGCAAGTTCAGCAGGACTCGAGGTGTCTGGAGGGTCAGCTGTCCTTGGATAGGGCCCTTAATTCCCTCCTGAGGAGTACACAGGCATGAGCAGTTCTCTGAACACACAACGCTGAAACTGCTACTGTTAGAAAGTACACAGTCTCAAATGACTGACATTCCTGAAACACCTCATTTGCAGCAGATAATCAAGCCCTGCAGAGAAAGTTTTCTATCAGTTACTGTTGCAAACAGGGTAATGCAGCAACAGCAGCTTTTATTAGTGTTCTTGTTCATGGGATCATTTGCATCAAAATCTTATAAATGCAAGAAGACTCTCCTCTTGTGTTTACAGAGCAACACTGAAGAGTTATCACAGCCTGAGGGGCTAATCTAAAATTAACTTTGCTTCAGAAAAAGCTTTAAAAAAAAAGCCCTTAGCATTTTCAATAAGGAATCTCATAGCTGGTGCTGAAATCAAAGTCCTGGTGATGTCAGCTTGTTTGCACCTTTGTTACTCACCAGGACCAAATTCTGAATGGATTTGCACCCTTATGGATCACATTGTCTACCAGGAACAGCAATGGGGAACTTTGTCCAGGCTTGAAAGCTCTAGCCGAGCAGGAGAGCCCTTGTGGGGCTGGTCTCTTCTGCTTTCCTGCGGGCTGGGCAGAATCGGCTGTTGACCCTAACAGGACCCATCAGCTGACGAAGGTCTGATGAGGTCCAACCTGTGTTTCATCACCCCCTGAGAGTGTGTAGGCAGTTCTGAGAGCCAGCATTTCCCAAGGAAACAAAAGCAGATATGTCTGGTTATAAATTGAACTTACGTGTGATTACATCTTGCATTTTTTTCATCTTATTTCATTACAGATAGATTCCAACAAGAACTAGAAATACAGTATTTTAATCATAATAGTCTAGAACTGAAACTTTACAGCACCCAGCTGTATTTCCCAGCCAGTTTCATGATGATCATGAAGAAGCATCTGAATAATCAGGAAAGAAAACACCATTTTTTCCTAATTACTGTATTTTCATTGAGATTTGCACTCAAAGTCAAAAGATCTTGTGATACAGATTGTAAGGCACAGTTACACCATTTCCAGGATTTAGCAGGTGCGCTGCTAGGCTCAGGATTTAGCCTGCTTATCAGTAGCTGGCACTCTCTTGAGGGGACCCTGTGATGGCAACAGCAAAGACTATTGACTGTCAATCGGGCGAGATACGTGGTCATCAGTCAGGGTCAGTTCTGCAGCCTCTGCTGGGGCTGAGTGGAGAGCCTTTCTCATCAGTGACCTGCAGTGTTTGAGACTTGAGGATTGACAGAAGACTTCAGTTTTCACTACTGCTAACCATTAACCTTCACAAGCAAAGCATTCCCACAAAAAATTCATCCAAGGCAAGTATGACAGGAAATATTCAAAGCATGAAATGAATGCTTATAGCATGACAAAGCAGTGCTTGAAAGACATGAAACGTTCATTACGCTTGGAGTGGCTGAATGCTGCAAAGGAAAGGAGAAATAAAAATGTGGCTAGAATATGTATTTTTATTTCTTCGTATGTGTGTACAGGAAAAAGGCAATGAACCTTCCCAGTGGATAAGGTACATAAATACAGCTGCGGTTATTCTAAGTAATTTCAAAATATATTTTTATTCTGTTGCTCCATTCCAGTCCTTTCTGTATATATTTGTCTGCAAGATAACAGCAAGGGCCATCTAGAGGGCAGCTTGGAAATGGGCTGGCCAGGACCCCCCTCCTAGGAAGCTCCTGTGCCTCGGTGAGGCGAGTTTCCCTTCCTCAATCTGCAGGGCCAAGGCTTGTTTTTTGCCCTGCAGAAGTGCCAGGTTGCTGCCCCCTCCTCTGCTGCAGCGCGTGGCTGGGGGCAGGCAGCCATGGCAGGGTGCTGGCCCCATGTTGGCCCCTTCTACCCATGTCCCACCTTTGCATGTTGAGAGGTGCCTCGGTGCTAACTTTAGCCAGTCCTCCTGGGGTCCTGGGAAGGACTACTGGAGCTGTGAGCAATCTTCAGTTTTCACTACAACCGGTTTTCCTTCGTATCTCTTCTTGCTGTTTAATTAACAGCTGAGAGTTGAGTTGTATCAGAGTAATTGCTACTGCCTGAGCAGACCACAGGCTGAAGGATGCTTTTGAATACCATGCTTGCCCACCAAGAAGCTGGGCACTTAGGGAAAGAAGTTTATTTGTGGTATGGGCTTCACTTTAATTTTCTGTCCAGTAGAGAGGGGAGTTTATTAGTGGGAAGAGAATGCGATGCCAAGGCCTAACTTGCAAAACAAAACCCCAAACCTATCTGTTTGTCTTTCGATGTAAGAATTTCCTAATTCCTGTAATGTAAGACAAAGGGAAAATTTTACTTGCAGGAAAATTGCCTTCCACAATAACCAAGAAAAAAAATACAAAACGCCCACACCAGAGCTGCATGATCCAAAATGTGAACTTTTTACGCCTCTCCAACCTTCTAGGTTAGGCTTCCAACCAAGTGATCTTTTATTATCAACATGATATACCCTTGACATAATTTGGAGCAGTAAAGCTTCTTCTGCTGAACTCGTGATTTCATTTACTAGATCTGATGAAAGTTCTGTGAACCACAGTAAAATGTGATAATTAGTAGTTTAATTCTTTTAGAGTGTGCGTATTAATTGAAAAGGCTTGAACTATAAATACAGGGCCTGTGGATAAAAGCACACTCTGAAATCAGTCACTTATCCGAAGTATTCATTACTTCACATCTATTTAGGTAGTGTCTCTTTACAGCAGTGCCAGTCGGCTGTTGAAGTGAGTGGGAACCTTCCACTCAGAGATCGCAGGAGCAAAATCCAGCCTGACTCACCGCTGCTCTCATGTGATCAGAAGCACTCCCTGGCGAAAATTTTGCCCTCTGTGGTCAAACCGCTGGAAGTTAAAAATGTGTGCCAGGAGCTGTGCTCTGCAGATGAGCTGGTGAAGCACTGGCTCCCTCCCTGTGCAAGCTGCAGGAGACAGAAGGGGCTTAAGGCAGCGTTTGCCGGCTGGCCGCAGTGTCCTCTCCTGCTTGAGGTGGAGGCGGCAGCATGTTGGCAGGTGGCAGACTGCCTGTCTCTGGCAGCCAAGGGGGAACGTCTTTCTGATGCTCAACAAGTCCACCCCGAGTATCAGAGGTCCCCCACGATTCAAGTTGCAGCCAGCCTGGGACTTCATAACAAACCGTATTTTTCCTTCTGTTTACACACTTACCCTTCACCGTATTTGGGACCATCAGCACCTAAACCTATGCTGCTTCAGCCAGAGCTTGGTTCATTTGGCCATGAATGTCAAAGTATAGCACGGGGACACTGCTGAGAGCTGCGATAAGGGATCGTGGTTTCTCGCTCGTACTCATGTGTTCTTTTTTTCTGACTTCCTGACCAATGCAGGTCATATTCTGTTGACGCTAGGCCTTTCCAAATATATATATACACTCTATGAAAATGTATGTTGTTATTTCACACCTTCCTCTGGTTTCTGTGTGTGGTATTGTGCCTGGATGAATCATACCTGGTTTTACAGGTACAAGGTGATTTTCATTCAAATGTATTCCAAAGTTCATACTCATATTTGGTTTGCACATTCAGAAAAAATCTATATATCTGTGTATACTGCAGATTCATGGGTTAATCAGGTGCTTTCCAAGTAGCCTTAATTTTGTAAATCTGAAGTTGTGTACATGAGCAAAGAGGGGCATATGAAGAGCAATGCACAGCTCCTGAAAGCTGTATTCTGGACCGTTGCTTTTGTCAAGGGAGGGCACACTGGGGAGACCAGGCTCCCAGAAAAAGCCTCTTCACTTCTGTAGCTAATCAGATACTATTTTTGAGTTGCAGATACTACTTTTTAATTGCAAAAGTTGCTAGATAGGAAATGGAAAAAAAGTTTAGCGTGACTCTCACAGAGCTGCGAGAATAAAATCCCCTCTGAAGCCTGGCCCTAGTGTGACTGAAATGGAAAGATACCAGATCCATTTCTTGGAAAGTGAAAAGGAGACTGTTTGCAATGGTTCATACATATTTTCCCAGGAGCAACTTGGTGAGCATGGCAAAAGGGGGCAGGAGGAAGGTGAAGCGAGCGAGCCACACTTGTAAGCATAATCCTTTAACTTGCTATTGTTATTTTGCACACAAAAGGCATGGCTAGTTGTTTACAGCAGTTCACGCTATTTGTTTCTGCTGCTTTTTCTGTGTTGTGATAGTGTCCAGATAGATTTTGGTGGTGGGGTGGTAGAAAGGTGCCAGCTGATTAAATGTGCTGCTTACTATGTGCATTTCATGTACGCTGTCTTAACATTTTTTTTTGAACCACTGTTGCAACTGAAGAAAATGCTGAAGTTTGACAGTTGGGAGTTACTGCCGAGTTATGTGCTGTAAACTGTATCATCCCTCTGCCTTCTCCCTTTCTCCCCCTCCTCCTGAAACCAAATGATTTATAAAATGCCTTCACATTCTTGAGTGAGTTCACACTATCACCTCCAGGCACTGCACTGAGGAGTCTTAGGAGTCGATGGGAAACACTGATCTGGTAGCTGGTATTTTTCTCTGAAAGGAAAAAAAAAAAGGGGGGGGGGGCAAAAAAGAGCTGACTAAATTTAAAGGAGAAAAGTTTCCTGCTGTGCCCCAGAGTAAATCTGTAGTCAGTGAAGCACTTTCTAGTAAATAAGAGGTGTATGTGGTTATAGTGGGTTTTTATTATTACACTGCCATTGTTTTCCATTTTCATAAGATTCAATTAATGTAATCAGTTTAGAGTGTCTCTAATCATTACCTCCCACCCTCCCTCACTCGTACTTAAAGAAAGGGGATCCGCTGCAAGCCACACTCTGGGATAAGGAGCCGGTACCTCACTCCTGTCACTGGCAAAAGGAGGAACAAGAAAATGATAGGGCTGCTACCAGGGATTCAAATATGTTTCTTCTCTCTCTCTGGCCTTTGCAGAATGCATGGCTGGCACCCCAACTCTTGGCTGTGGTGTGCCCTCCCGTGGGCTCACTGCCATGTCACCCCCCAGAAGTCTCCCATGGCCCCAGTCCACTGCAGTGCTGGGTGGCAGAGGGAGAAGCAGTGCTTTGCTGGTGCAGTGTCTCATGAGGTAGGCCAGGGTATGGGCCAGCAGTTTCCTACTAGTCAGGCTCAGGGAGGTCAAGACCATCTTTCAGACTGCAGTGGGCCAAACCCTTTGCTGGCATTTCTTCTCCCACAATCATAAGGGAGGAATGCTTCTTATGTAGCTTGTAACACTCACTCACAGAGAATCTAGACCTCTGTCCTTGTTATTTTTCTACTTCAGTTCCTTACTCTTAAAATCTTATCTGTAACAGAAGGCTCTTTGACAGCTGCATCCCCATCTGAAAACCTGCTGGTGTTTGGGAGGGTGTCCCCACCTGACCAGCTCTGCAGTGCAGACCACCTGCAATTTTCCCACATGTTATACCTCAAAGTCCTTAAAAATCAGGGAATTTGCTTTCAGGAAGTTTCCAATAGCAGAATGCAGAGAGCTAGCCATGTCCCCCATGCCTTACAGAGGGGAGCCAATTTTATCGTACAGCAGAGCATGTCATAGCTTGAGCTGCAGGAGGAAGAGGTGGGAAGCAGGAGAGGATAGACAGCAGCTTGATGGACTGAGGTGGCTGTGGTTTTGAGGCAGGAGGGGAACCCCACAGATTTTTGTGAGGGAAGGTTTAGAGTGGTGGTATGGTAGTGGCCCACAGCTCAATGTAAAGCAATAATAAAAAGGGCTAGAAAAGATATGACAACCTGAGCAAACAGCTGAGGAATGAGGCAGCCCAGTATTAGTGAATCCAGATTTCTGTCTGTCATGGCCATGAAGGATGCATTTGCAGTAGTACTGGGAGCCGTCCACTGTTAGAAGGAGAAAGAAGTAAAGATCATCCTGTGTACAATATAAATGTAAGTTGTTATTACTACTATTGCTATGTCAGCCGTAAACTGTTCCCACGAGAACAGAGATGCAACATCATTGAAAAAGAATGTCTTACTGTGAAACGGGCAGCAGAAACACTGTGGCATTATCTGCCGGGTAATGAATTTACCTTGGAGACAGATCATTATTCCCTCCTGCAAATGAACCAGATGAAGGACAGGAACACAAGGATAACTCAGCAATACTTGTATTTTACAGTCTTCTGAATTTAAAAACCAAACAAACAAACAAACCAAGTAGCCAGATATAAATGTAAGGATAGAGAAGCATGGCATGTCAAGAGAGATTGCCTGTGGCAAGATATGGAGAGGAAAGCAAATTTTCTTTCAGCTCTATGCTAACACGGTATATGGACTAAGGCTTCGATTTCATCCCACCTAACCCTAGGCATTAAAATGAGGCACCAGCTATGAACCTAAAATCTTCACTCTCAATAATCAGTGGAGCTACTGGGTCTTCTGGGAAGTCATCTCTCTGTTGAACCTCAGGGAGGCTTAAAACCAGTATGTTTCAGGTTAATGCGGCAGTTGTTCTGGACCTGAGATTCTGCTGCTAGAGGAAGTCACCCACCCTCCTCCTGCTCATCCTGAAAAGCCAGAGTAGGCAAAGAAAGAGTTTGCTGCAAGAGCAAAGGTGGATCTAGCAGGGCATGTTGACTTGATTGAATGATTTCTTCAGGGTAGAAGAGTGGACAGTGTATCTATCTACTGCCCACGTGTACTTTCTTCCCTTTCTATTTTTCTCCCGACTTATACAAAATGGGAGTTTCTTAGATAAATTATCATTTTACAGAAATGTTTATGTTCTCTGTGAAAGAATGTGTCTAGGGATGGGCATACTGGCAGCAAGAACTTCCTCCTCAACTCTTCCAGTGAAGTTTTGTTCTAAACTGCCCAAATGAAGCTGTTATGCAAAAGTAAAAATGTTCTGTTCCATTTCTTGTTTTCATTCTTTTATGCATCTGGGGACTAAACTGCTGTGAAAAAGAGCCCATTCTCACAGGATGTCTTGCCTAATTTTGTAGACAAGAGAGGTTCAGCTATTCCTATTATGATGAGATAAGAATCTGAAATGTTGGGATCACATCCATCCTGAGTTGAACTCTGAGTCTTCCAAAATCCATCCATCATTATTTTTTCCTTCATTTCTGTATTTCAGTAATGCAAGCAAAGAAGGAACAGAGAAGAAATGGATGTTTATGCATTATAAACCATAATGGATAGGTTTCCTTTTTACCTGAGTTGCTTTAGTTTAATGTAAAGGTCCCTGTGAGTGGACTTCCTTTTCCATTTTCATTCTTTCTGCCTGCTTGACTGCTGCTCATCAGCAAAAGATCTGCCTTTCATGTAAAGTCAGCTACAATACGAAGTCTCATAGTTTACATGCAGAGTACTGTTGCAGCCTGATGGCTGTCATGGGGCAGGTGAGCCAGGCTGCTAAGCATGGTCCAAATTTGAAGTTCTAGCCCCTGTGGTATCTTCAAATTGTCCCAAATATATGCAGATAAGGCATTTGACATAGGGGCTCCACCCCACGGTCACATTTCTGCATCTCTGTGTATCTCACTATGCCACACAAGAGTGGCTGCTGGGGAGGAGTAAGAGGGTCTAGAGAAGCAAGCCTTCTACCATAAGAAGAGGACTGCATAGGCTCAGCTGACCAACCCAACCTCTAGCAACAAATTGATCTCAGGTCCTCAATGGCTATACCAAGACTATGCCTTAAGTTGCTGGAGGCAGCCTCCTGGGGCGAGACATCCCACCATTGTCATCTCAATTCCTTGAGGCATGTCCCTGGAACCACCATATCTGCCACACATGGGATAAGCACATGAAATTAGATAAGGACTAAGAAGGTCCTTGTCTGGCCCTTCTGTTTATTTTGTTAATCTTGAATCCCTCACAATACACTCACAATTAGTGAACTCGGAGGCTCTCTTTGGGCTACAGTCTGAGCAGATTACACAGAGAAAATAAATTCGGTCCGTGTTCTAGCCTGACCTTGGCCTGAACCTGAGAAAGTGAATGCCCCTATCACACCAACATGTGTCTGTAGAAGTACAGTAAACACAAATAGGGGTCACTGGCCCTCTCTGTCATACAGTCCCAGGCCAGGAGTCTAGAGTTTTGGGCTGTCCGCCCAAGTACTTGTTAATAAATGTCCATTCTTAGTCTGTAAAGGAATGTAGACAGGGCATCCTGCCCTACAAAACACAAACTTAGAATAAAACAGAAAGAGAGTCTCGGTCATCATGCAGAGCTCTGCTGCTGGTTTCCACATCCAGCATTGTCTTCCCACTGGACTTATGTTGCTAGTTTGGGACTTGGCTGGGGGAATTATCCACTAATACACTATGGGTTCTCCACTGCTGCCTATAAGCATAGATGCCTGCCTAACCCCAAGTGCATCAGTTCTTGGGAATCCAGTTGGTAAGACTGTGAAGCTTCCTCCTCAATACTTGGAGGAGGCAGAGACCTGGCAGAGGCTGGGCTATGAAAGGGGAGAGCCTGAATCACCCAGTGGGAGGGTTGTGTTTCTTATAGGGGTGTGCAGGACTTTGCCCGTGCATTTTCAGACTCCCAGTGGAGTCAGTCAGAGGCAGATGAGAGAGTAATGTGTTCCTTGTGGAAACTCACCAATGCCTTTGCTAGTCACTCCACCCTTTTGTTCTTCTCTGGAGATGTCCTACATAACTCAGGGGAAGTTGTTGCAGACCTTGGTGGCCACCCAGAGATTCTGTCCTCGGTGGAGGTACTTTGTTCACTGCTTGCAGGCAATGAGGACAACCCCTTCAGTTCCCAGCCCTCAGTATGCAGTGCCTCTATGGAGACGGTGACGCTGCACTGGGTGTCACTTTGCCATCTGGACAGGAGTTGTAAATTGGACATGTGGTGTTTACCTACAGTGGCCTAATCTGCATCTATAACCATCAAGTTTTGTGCTCCAGGTCTTGTGCAAGCTTGACATGTCCCTAGAAAACCATTACTGTGCTTCCAGACCCATCCCTTTTTGTCTTCTCTGCCACCAGTATATCAAAGCTTTATTCCAGAGACTTGCCTTGGTACCCTGCTGCCCAAGGTGAGACAGTCCAGGCACTGCTGGAGAAAAGCTCGTGAGGTTTGCCCCATCTTCCATGCAGGGATCTCCAAGGGTGGCCCTGACTGAACTTCATGAGTCTGGTAATGTGGACAGTTAAGGACAGACTGTACCTGTGTTGTCACGCCATGACTAGTGGAAAGTCTCTTCCCTCCCCAGCCACAAGGATAAGTAACATGTAAACCTAGTGGAAATCAGCCTACTTGGGAGTAAAATTTGTTAAAATTAGGAGATTATTGTTCTATACAAAGCATAGAGGAGTAACAGCCTTCTGGGGAGAGATTGTGAATTAAAGTTTGCTCACCAGTGTTGTCAACAGAGGAGGTGTAAGAAGCAACTCTGAAGGGAGAGGAAAACCTGTGGGGGAAGGGGGAGCTGGCTGATCCTTGTGACTTAGCTTCCATGCCCAGCATCCTTATTTTCACACCACATCTATGCTATCTAATCTTCAGCAGATATTTCTACAGCTTCCATTATTGTGGTGTCCAACCACAGACTTTTAGAAGTGCCTTGGTGTGAAAAAAGAGCAGTGCTAGGAAGGGAGGATGAAAGGAAATCACTGAAGAAGTCACCAGGGTTTGCGTCCCTTTTGCCCAGCAAAGCAGAGCAGGAGAGCTGCCCACCATCACCTGACCCTGGCCCCTCTGGCCTCCTGGATGCTAGGCTTTTCTACACGATCCTGCCACATGCTCTGAATACATGGATTATTCCTATAACTATAAACTAATGTGCAAATAAAATAAAAAACCCCCACCTCTTTTTATAGCCCCCTAATTCTGTGTCCACAGGGCTTCAGATTGCCTCGGTTCAGCTCCGAGCATATCTGCAGAGTAACCTTGGAGGGTACACTTAGCTACAACCAGCTGAGGGAGGTTTTTATTGATCCTAAAATAATTACAGCATCGCTGAGTCTAGTTGTATAGTTTCTTAGCAATATACTAATTAAAACTAGATATTTACACACAACGCTTATTTAAACTTAAGACTTATTTAAAAGAACCTGCGTACCTATAATAACTATATATCATGGCTTTATTGAGGACCATGTTTTTCATGCAGATTGAATTCTCAAGCGCTGTTATTAACATAAATGAGCCCACAGCTTTATGTTCAGGACTGAATACTTCCAGGGCATCTGAATCATCTTGGTGTTTCATTTCACCATCTAAAATTATTTTTAAAATACTACACTTTTTTAACTTGCTGTATTATGGCAATTAGAAATCCCTCTGTGTTTACTAGGAACAGAGTCCACCAGAGCTGAGTGTTTAACATGATGAATAGTGTTAGGAGCTCAAAGAAAAGTCAGATGCGTGTCGACACTTATCAAAGCTGTTCTGCTGCTCAGAATGACTGTTCGTGATGCTTGTTTCATGATAAACTTCCTCAGAACATGATGTTACTGGAAAAAAAAATGATCCACTCTGAGAAATACGCAGGTGACACAGTTGAGTCAGCAGCTTGCAACAGTGACACAGGCTTACGTTTATAAAAATCCCCACTGAACTTTTGTCTTCTGCATGCGTATATCATAGCCTTAAAATCTGTTGCCACAAAAGTGTCCCATTTCTTGTGTTCACTTCATAGCTGTTTAAACTAACAAAAATCTTCCCACTACCCTGATGAAGAGGTAGATTCCTGGGCTTAAAAGTCTTAATAGTCACAAAACTTTCCTCTTTCATAAGTAATTTACCATATAAATATTAGTATCTCCAGTGACCACTGATACTTCTGGGGAGATGATAAACAAGGAAAAGTAACAGACCACTGTGGAAACCAAAAAATCCTACCTCCCGTATGAGAGGGTTTAATTATTGAAGTTGCAAGCATTTCCCCATGCACAAGCATCTCGGCATTCATAGGTGGAAAGTACCTCATGCTGTGTTTGAAATATCAACTGGATTTAAAGAAGGCTTTGTGCTTCACCATGGACCTTTCTTAGCCTCCTGCAGATGGTTCCTTTTGCTAAAAAGAGACATGACTTGTGTGACGGGGAGACCTCCATGCCATTTTTTCGTGCTGCTCTAATCCTGCTTTACACCCATAAAGGACTTCAGTCCTTAAGCCCTTACCCTCTTTCTCCTAAATATTAAAATTATTTTCCTGAGTGTCATACTGTATTAAAGCAGAATGAAAATGGGTTTAACAATTGCTGGCATGGGGCTTCTGTACAGCATGTGTGTCACAAATCATGTCACTTTTCAGCAATAGGGCTGCTGCCAGCGGGAGGCTCAGAAATGCTCATGTTAATCAAAAATTTTAATTTCAAATCAAATTGACAGTTTACACATGGTGAGAAATGCTTCTCACCATGTGATATTTCAGTATGCTACACTGGGCAAAATGGGTGCACTTTCCTGTTAAGAATTTTGACTGCAGTATCTGCAAATTTATGGGTTTCAGTGTATTGGGTATGGTGAGTAGTTGATGTAAGGGAGCCCCTTGGAGAATAGGAGACAGAAGGGTTTTCATGCAGCCTGGCACTGGTGAGCCACTGTTGGCACATGCTGCTAGAGAAATGACAGGTATTCAATAAACATCACTATGGTTAAGAGGAAGATTTAAAGGAGGGAGGGGCTGCAGTGCTATAAACAGGATTTGAAACAAATGTGCTTATTTCAGTCCATGATTAGTCTGAATACCTAAGTATTCCACACCAGTTTTTAAATATCCTTACGTTTATTTTCACACTGATGTTCTTCACACAATATCAACGATAATATTTATAGCATTAATACTGTAGCTAAATTCTAAATTGAAGTAGTGTAAACCCAAGTGAACTCCATATGTACCGAGGCATGCTCCATCAGTGTGAAGACCAGAATGTGGCTACATGTCACGCTTAGGGCATGCAGCACCAGCATTGGCTCCTACAAGCCCTTACATCTGCCAGCAGCTTCCTAGAAGTCAGTGGACAAAATTCAGGAGGCAAAATTTCAGTTGATACTTGATGAGGAGCAAGAGGAGCAAAGACAGTTGATGGAGCATGTGTGATCTGCTCCAGACAAACAAGTAGTAGAAAGCAATGTTTTCAGGCTGTACCAGAAATATTATGCTAGCATGAAAAAAATGACCAGCTGAAAAGAAATTATCCTTACATTATTCTCTCTAGGAGGTTTTTCAGCTTTCTTGGGGGGTCCTGAGGTTAATGTGATGCCGAGCTCGTGATGTTGGGGCTTTCATTTTAAAAAGGCCTTACAGGGGGAAAGGAACAGGGATGGCAGTACCCACCTTCTTATATCTCCCCCTCCAGTGCCTGTATTTATCATTCGCCTGCAAGTGTGAGAGGGTGGGTGGGTGCCCATTGCTGGCAGCCTGGGGAGTGCCCTGCAGCAGCACATGCCATCAGCATCCCTGGGAGGTTCAGGGAAACCGGGTGGTTTCTCTGGGCTCATTTGGACACAGAGTCGTGCTTGGAACTGTGAAGCCGAACTGGCAGTATCACCGCAGACCTTGGAGATCACAGCTGTCATTGCTCTTGTAACCAGCGTTGATATGAAAATATGAAGATAAATAACTCCTTCATATTATTATTTTCAGGGAGGCAAGCTTTTCTTTTTATTACTCTTTTTATTGTTGGATGCCATAAATATTCCAGAATTATTATCCCAAGGTAGATTTCATCTCATTTACTTTGAATGGCTTTTGAGGAGGCACATTATTTTATAAGCTGCCAAATGAGTATGACCATTTATAATGATTTTTCTTCTTTCTTTAATATTTGCTTTTTGGATTGAGGACCTGAAACAGAAATATGCTAATTTAAGACATCTGTTGTTTTTCAAGCTATAGGCCCTTGTCGTATTAATGTAATTTATTTATCAAATTCGGTATATGGTAGAAAGGGAGATTCTGAATTTCTATCATTATATCAAAAAACTGTACTTAACTTATTTCTTACCCACTTGAGTACCAAAAAGTACCCTAAAAAGTTAGGAGTCATCAGAAATGAAAAACCACACCAGACATCTTAGATCTTGGAGTGGTTTCCATCGCACAAGGTCCTTAACATGAACTTGAAGGGCTTTCAGTGTTTCACAAAGACCTTTGTCTTCAAGAGAAAGGAACCATCCTTGTGCTCTCCACTTGGACAAAACCTGACATGATTGATTCCAATCTGTGATCAGTTCATTAACGGTAATATGTTGCCATTAATTCCACTATCTCTGCACTTAAATACAAAATGAGCAGAATCTCCTAACAGCTGAAGCTGCTGTGGATCCATGCAGGATCAGACTGTTGGTGACACAGGCAACCTGATACCACCTATGCTCTGCTCCACTTTTATTAATTTGCAACCCAGAACCTGGAGCTCAATATGATACATATTGAAATAGCAATTAGGCATTGCTATTAGAGATTCTAAACCGCCTTAAGTATGAAAGGCAATGCACAGTGAGATATTACATGTGTATTTCTGTTCTGATTCACCTTTGGAGAGTGCCCATTGTGGCGGGTCGGGTGGATTCCTTAGTGACGGCATGAGAGTCCTTTCTCCCAGCCACCTCTCAGCACCTTCAGATGTTGATTCCCGATGGCCACCGAGAATATACAAACTGTATGGAAATGGAGATGAACTTGAGCACTGGTATCAGAAGTGCACCCACAAAAACTAGCAATGCTTCACAATTTTGCTGTCTGCTAGATACAGGCTTTTTAGCCAAAAACCAAAATGGCAAATCATTTACCAATGGTTTTGCATATTGTGAAGGGTTAACAAAACTTTCATTATCACACTCTATTAAGCCAGGACCAGGAAACAATTTCTAATCAACACTCAGATCTGGGCAGGGATTGTGCAGTCTTTTGTAGGAAGCCTCAGATCTGTGTTCTCTATTCTCACATGCTCACTTCCAGCTGTTGTCATTGAAATCCCACATAATCTCCCCGGGTCAAAGGGCAGTCATCCATGACTGCTGCTGTTAGGAGGTTATGCTGATTTCTGTTGTCAAATATTGGCCCTTTTCTCTTTCAATCACTCCCATTCTACTTTTTTAACAAGAAAGATCCAGCCTAGAATTGTATTACATGACTTTAAAGTCTTAAAAGTGTTTCTCTATTGTCCTAAAGCGACATGCCCTGGACGGTCTAATCCATCCTGCTATGGGCCACAAAGAAAGTTCTGGTGCTTCTTAAAACCTCAGCCAAAGGCAGGTAGGCGAGCTGGAGAGAATAACAGCATATGTGACATGTGGCCCAGCGGTTATTTCATAAGAAAATGTGTAATTTGTCCAAGGTGAGCTATTGCTGTGGCATTAAAATTAAATTGGAAATAACAAGCCGAAATAGAAGTGGGAGCATTTGTCAGGGAACAAGAGAGGTTTCTGTATCACCTTTAGTGTATAATATCTTGCTTAACTCTTCCATAAGAAGTCCATGAATTAAAAATGTGGTCTGGTTTACCATTAAAGCTTTATCATTTACAAATTTGAAGAATGCATTTTGTACAAAGCAATTAAAATGAGGCCATTGTGCCAGCTCTGGAGATCAGTATTTGGGGTCTGTTGGTAAATACAGATTTCGTTACAGCTACGTGCAATATTCAGGCCTGCATACAGCTCCCTCGTGCTGGCTTCCATCTGAACAGGAGAGATATTCACTTGGACAGAGTATTGCACCTGGGATAGATGGTCTCTTCAATCTCCACATTTTTTTTTAGACACAAAGTTAGCATATGCGGTTTGGCCCCATGGATCTAGCTTTTCATTTCCAGTGTAGGATAGTGACCAAGTATTTCTTGGCAGGAGAGAGCTACTGCTGTTGCCCTGGGCAGGGTGAGCAGGTACAAGTGCTTGGGCAGTGGCTGGTCTCAGCCTGGGGAGTTCCCCCTGGTCATCCACTCTTGTCCTGGAGGTGGACGCTTCCCAGAAGTGAGGTGCACCTTCTTCCCCATGCATGCCCTTGGCACATGGCCGCTGTGCCAGACTTGCCTGCAGGACCGTGTCTGTGCAGAGGGGTGTGCTTCTGGAAGAGAATGCAGTCGTGGGGCTGCCTCAACTAGGTCAGCCCAGGCTTAATAAACTCACCTTCCAATTAAGCAGAGTGTAAGTATTATGAAGGTCTTGACTGGAGCGTGCATATTCTGTCCTTTCTGTTTTGCTGGAGAACGCAGATTAGGACCAGCTGTGTCACTCCCATCCTCCTCAGCCAGTGCAGACATGGAATAGCTAATCTTTTAGGAGTCCTCGGGGTGATCCAGGTTCCTTCTGATAGAATCCCCTCTCTCAAGGCCTCCATGTGCTGTGTGATACGGACATTAATTTTCTACTCAATATTATTGTTCCACATTGTTTGTGAAACATGGGATTATCTAGATGGAGGATAAAACCAAAAGGAATCAAGTTGCACTTTGAGCAGTGAGGGCTTTTCTCTTAATCGGGCATTTGGTTAAGATAATAGGCTTGAGACCCTAATTGATTATTACTATTTTAAGGTTTTAAGATGACTATGTATAGTGAGATGCTGAACATGAAAAAGGCTTTAGAAATGGCTTCAGTGCCAGCTTCGGGGGACTTGTGTAATTTCAAAACACTGAAAAGGAATCAGTGTCTCCCAAAAAGCTGTTCTCCAAAGCTTAATACATTGTCACTCAGACTGCAGTGGAAGAGAAATTACTAGGTTCAGAATTTTTCATCTTCAAAGGAGTAGCTCTTTCCTGGTTTTATTGAAGTTTGGATTTCAGGAAACCAGCTGTATCTCTGTTTAGAAAATACCTTGTATATTTATGGTGCAATTTAACTATTTTATAATAAAAATAATACTGTTGGATTACACAAGGAAGCCTGCTAATTAAATAACAATAATACCTTGAGCACCTTGAAAACATCTTCTGATATTCAATTAACGAACAACAACCCAATGAACTTTAACCTATAGACCATATTCAGACTTTCTACATAAAAGTAATTGCATCAGTCATGATTTTCTCAAGCTACAACACAAGCTCTTGATTGGTAGCTCAATGTCTGAGACTCCTTTTTACAGCATTAATTGGGAAAGCAGACAATACTCTCCCTGTAAACTAGATTTTAGGACGAAGGTTAGTTGCCTTTGTACACGTTTACTCATTGAAATAGGAATGTTTGCTTAATAATTCAAAACAAATAGTATTAGACAACAAGTCCTAATCCTGATTTCTCCTCTGCCAGTGTAAATTAGGAGAAAATTAGGTGAAACTCTGCTTGATCAGTGTAGAAAGACTTGTTTAAAACTTCTTAGAGATCAGAATTAGGCTCCAGCATTCAAGCCTTTTCTTCTGGCTTCTTTACTGGGATCTAAAAGAAGAATATGTAAATGGTATTATGAATTCTCTCCCCAATTAAAGCAGTCATCAGTCACGGAGAGATGTTTTTCACGTGCTACTTACTTGGTTACGATAGTGTTGCATCGTGTTTGTATGCTATACCAAATGTGTGATTGGGTAATGGCATATTATTTACTAGTTAGTATCCTGATCCGCTTTATTCAATTTGGTCTTATTAGCCTGGGGTTTTTTCCCCCTTGAGGGAAAAACCATCATCCTCTTGAGCCAAAGTGAGGTCTTATGTAATGAGCTAACTCGTAGCTGAACCTAGACTTGGGTTGAAGGAATGAATCAATGATATATTTAAATGCCTGCTTAACTTTGTCAGCCCATCTTTATTTGGCAGGGCAAATAAGCATGTGCTTTAGTCAAGCATGTGATTAAAATTAAGCACGTGCTCTAACTGCTTTGCTGAGTCAGGAACTGCCTTCGCTAGCCAGGTGTCTTAATTTATACTCAGAATTTCAGTGAATGAGCTCTGTTAGTTTTTTATAAAGTGAGTAAAAATTCTCTCATCTTCATTTTGAACACCTGCTTTACTACCAAAATGTGACTGTCGCACAAAGCTGTGGAGATAACCCAATCATATATAGCAATTTTAGTGTCCTATCTTTGGGATATTTAGCAAAAGGATCACAGTGCACGTATTTCAGTAAAGAGCCATATGAAAAGTAAATCTTGCAAGCTTTCAAGATGTTTAATCATCTTTTCAGTAAAGGAGCTTGTTAATGCTAACATCTGCATATGTAATTGCTGGTCTTTACCTATTTTTTTCTCATGCAGAATTAAGTGAAACAGCCAAATTGATATGGTTTTGCATTTTGACCCCTGTTAATAGGCGCAGAATGTTTACTTCACATATTTTGTCAATCCTGGTATTTCCCAGTCATTCTTCTTTTACATGTCTAGCTTCTTTGTCCTATTTCTCTCATTTTCTTGTTGCATGGTTATCACAACTCAGCAAAAGCAACAGTCTTAGGCCTGGATTTTACAATATGAACCATCCAGGCAAACCTTTAAACTTTCACAGAGTTCTACTGAACTGCAAATTCACAGACCAACCATGCATCGAAATGAGTTCAAGATACAACCCTAAGCCAAGGGCATTGCTTTTATGGGTATCAAGATATTATTAATTATTGGTGAGACAAGCCCCTGATTTCCTAATGTTTATAAGTAAATAAAAAATTGGAGAATTGCTGAATTAATCTTTCATTTGTGAAATGTTTATTTTCAGTATTGAAGGATGAAAATCTAATCACTCTCATTGATGTGCTGTTGTTTAATGATTACTATTACATGTACACACATAAGAAATGTTCCTACAGAAGTGGACATTTCAAGTATACCCAGCAAAATGAGAATAATGAAATTAGCAGGCCCAAGCCAACTTATTCAACTATTCTCTTGTCCTGCAGGACCCTGAGAGATAGAATGTATTTAAAACCATTCTATGGCATTTTCATTTCTGGCGTAATCTGTGTTTGCTAGGCTACAGTAACGTGGTTAGCCGTGCAATAATCATGTTTTTATTGGATGATTACAAAGGGCTGTAGACTTTCCCTTAAAAAATCAACACGATATCCTACCGTAGCTATGATTTGGTTTTTACTTCCATATTTAGATTTCACCTTCATTTTTAGTGCAATAGGAACCTGCCTGAGAAATGCAGGTGGAAGTGGACACCAGAGCAGAGCCAGTATGGTGCACTGTGAAAAAAAACACGTGACAGATGTTCATAGCATTGCTGAATGCACTTCTGGAAGTTGCTCAGATACTGCCATGATGAGCACAGTATGAGAAGTTATATAGCATAGACTGGCTTCCCTATGAAGGGCTCTGTGGAGTAGTAAGCATCATGGCCCTGATCCAGCAAGGCACTTAAGCATATGCTTAATTTTGGGCACATGAGTGGTTTCAGTGAAGACCTAAGAGAATTATTTTTAATTCACAGATCATTTAATTCAATAGGCAGGTCTGCTGCAGCATATGAAAAGTAGATCTTCATATTAAAAATACTTGGGAAATTGTCAATGAACAAACATTGTGTATGGCCAGCAACCATTTCTAAAAGGCAGAAAAATGTAGTCATCACCTTTATTATGGTAAAATAGAAAGCAGATGAGGCAAAAGCATTTACAATTACCTGAGAGCTATTTCTAAGTTGAAAATAAGGAAAAATAAAAGCTTGTAAGAACATTTTTTCATTTGAAGTAGAGAAAAATTTATTCTCTTGATGTAAATAAAAACCTTGTTTGCAGATTGAGGAATTTGTTTGTGTTGAATTTCAGCATCAATTTCAATATTTTATAGTACATTTATCTACAGCTGGAGCATGACAGATTTGTGTATATTTATATGTTTGTGTACATAATACATATGTATACACACATACACAAGGATGCCCAAAGATATACATATACACAGTTTGAAAACTCATCATTATTGCTGAAGTATAAAAACATGCCTGATGTAGAAACTTGTCTTGAGTCTGTTAGCTTAGCAACTGCGTTCATCTGGCATCTTAGGAGCCTCACAGAAACAGGGAAGTTCTGTGCAGGAGCAGAATTCGCTCAGATCTTGGCTGGAGATGAATGGCTGACCTCCCTCCAGATCTCTCCCAAACCTTTCCCTCACACGTTCCCTGACATGTCACCCTCTGTAGTCCTGCACACAAGAAGTAATTCTTTTACTTCCTATTCTGCAGGTATAAATGGCCATGGGATTTGTTGGGGCTTTTATAAGAACCCCAAAAGAAAGCCAGGAGAACAAATCCTATTGCTCTGGTCATTAGAGGAAGGTGCACAGTTATTGCTGGGATGAGTGTGGGGTACAGTACAACATACCAAACATAGGGAAATTGTACTGAATCTGACAAACAATTAACAGTGGAGCAGATGGTGCCCCTGCAAAACATTCAATAATATATGTGTGCGTGCGTTGGAATCAGTGACTCTAAGTAGGACAACCTAAAAAGGTATGCCACTTATCCTGTGGACAAGTAGGACTTTACAGTTCTTTTAATAATCTCTTTATCCTGAGATTTCTCCTTTGACCCTGATTTCAAAAGCAGGATGTCAGTCTGGCTGACTAACTGCAGACCTCTAACTGAAGTCCAGCTATGTCCCGCGTGAACTGCTGTATCCCACTCCACATACTTACACTGGGTTGCAGCCCGAAAGCTGGTCCTTTTGTAATTGATCATACCCGTGAAAATTAAATGAACATTTGGTGGTAGGCATATTTTCAGAGAAGAAGGAAAATACTGTTATGTAAAGTGTAACAGCATATTGATACCAAGTGTAGAGGCATTCCTTGCTCAAGGGAGGCCAGCATGGAAGTGTATGCCTTGGTTCCTAAAGACAGTCCAAAGGTCCAAGTTAATACATTTCTTATGCAGAGGTTTATTTTTCTTTTCAAAAGCTAGTTTTAAATGTTAGAAATTTGTGTGTGAGTGTGTGTGAAAGGCATTCATTTAATTTTTTTTAACCAGCTGCTATTTTAAGATTTCCCTAATGTAACCTTAGAAAAATGAAGAGTACATCTTTAAATCTTGTTTTGTTTGAATGAATGGGTAGATAATCCTGATCAGATGTTTCTTTAGAGAATAATGTTTAAAACGATTATGGAACTTAGCTGTCCTGTCTGTTTCCTAGGTACAGTATTTTCATTTCAATTGTGAAGTCATTAGGGGTCATCCAAGGTAACCGTTTATTAAAATAGTCCTCTTTTGTTTCAGATTTCCTGTTGAGATGCTTTAACATGTAAAAATCTCCCTGCTGATGTGTCATGTTAGCTTTCCTAACCTCTAGATAGAAACCACAAAGCAGCCTACATAGCTGTATGACTAGTTACCCACCTACATAAACAATAATTACTGCTAAGTGGGAAATTAGATGTCACATTTTAAGTCTAAATGAAAGTAAAGTACTTGAGAATACTGTCATTAAATGCTTAAAGCTAATCGCAGTTCTCTCACTCTGTTTGTTTTGTAGGACATTTGGGCTTCCAGGACAGTTTTGTCACATCAGGTGTTTTCAGTGTGACTGAGCTAGTAAGAGTCTCACAAAGTAAGTATTTTGTGGCCAGTTTATGTGGTTTCTGCAATCCCAGTTTTTTTCTTTGATTCTTAGTGTGCCCCTTCCCCAATTCAGAAACAGTGTCTTGAAAATTGAGTCTCTTCTTCCCACTTCTCCCCAGTGGACAGTGTTTGTGTGCCACATCTTTTAATGTGGGAAAATAAAATACCATAATTTTTTAAAGTAAATGAAAAAATTTTATTCTGCAAACTTGCAAACTCGCATGTGCAAGTTGATTAGCTTGTCTGGTACCCAGCTGAAAATGGGCAGACTCTGTATCAGAGTGCAGATAAATGCCTACAGAGATCAGCTTATCCAGTGGATCCTTTGCAAGATCCAAGGACTGTATTTTAACCGTACTTCTAGAAATGACATGATCTGTGCACATAAGCCTGAAAATTTTCTTATGCCGCTTTTACATAAGAATTGCAATGTTCATCCATGCCAAACAACATCCGTGTTTCTACACTTGCAAATTGATTAACTCATTAACAATGCCAACAACTGTACCAACTTTAGCTCTGATAACCTCAGTTCATAGAATCATAGAATGGTTTGGGTTGGAAGGGACCTTAAAGATCATATAGTTCCAACCCCCCTGCCATGGGCAGGGACACCTTCCACTAGACCAGGTTGCTCAAAGCCCCATCCAGCTTGGCCTTAAACACTTCTAGGGAAGGGGCATCCACAACTTCCCTGGGCAACCTGTTCCAGTGCCTCACCACCCTCACAGTGAAGAACTTCTTCCTCACATCTAATCTAAATCTACCCTGTCTCAGTTTAAAGCCACTACCCCTTGTCCAATCACTACATGCCCTTGTAAAAAGCCTCTCTCCAGCCTTCTTATAGGTCCCCTTTAAGTACTGGAAAGCCACTATAAGGTCTCTCCAGAGCCTTCTCTTCTCCAGGCTGAACAATCCCAACTCTCTCAGCCTGTCTTCACAGGAGAGGTGCTCCAGCCCCCTGATCATCTTTGTGGCCCTGCTCTGGACTCACTCCAAGACTTGTGCAGAGGCATACATCTTGACTTCAGAAGGCCTGCAATTTCCATTAACTGTGTAGAATTCTGTCTTCTAGAGGGATTTGGGTTTTGACCTTTAAAGAATGCTAATGCCCCCAGCATGAATGACACACTGGAGCATGATCATTACAGGCTTGTCAATACTCACTAACAACTCTGAATTAAGAGTACCTGTCACCACCCTGTTCCATTGATCAAAGGTGCATTGATTGTATTTTGCTATGACATAATCCAGATAGTCCAAGGAGAGCTTATGGACAGTTTCTTGCAGAGAGGCTACTGGTAAACCAGGGCTGTAGGTACTAGTCCTTTGGGGATCTTTTCTGCAGCTGGTGTAGAGTTATGCAGTAACATCACATTGTCACCAATTGCCACTGCTCCAGGTGAACTACTCAACCACGTGCCCCTTTAAAACCTTAGAGTTTGTAACCAATCTCTCTAGCGCAGAGAGTGATAAAAATGGTTCTCCTCCTAGACAGCAGGAAAATTTGTTTGTGTACTGGCTCTGAGCATTTAGTTTAAGTCCTTCCAGGGCTAGAATCTAACTGGCACAAACTTAGCAGAGAATCTGTGGTTTTGAGTCAGAACACAGTTTCTGTAAGGATTTTCCTGTTTTATTTCCTCTTTTGGAAAGAGTTGCACTAACTAGTAAATTTGCTTTATATTCAAAAATAGGATGCTACAAGAAAAGCATGACAAGTGGGAGATACATGACTGCCAGAGTTATATGTGCTGGAGGGAGAGACAGAGAGAGAAAAAGTTTGAGGTAGACATTTCTCCTGAGTTTTCTTCCCTGACAACTGGTGGGAATTTTGTGAAAAGGACAAAGTTAAGAGGACTTAGAAGTCAAGAGCAGCTGCTGAGTGCTCAGCACATTTGCAAATCAGTTCACTTACTGAAATGCTTAAATTGAGACTTTGACATCTAACTCACTGTACTGTGTACACTAACTTGCTGATACCTGCAGCCATGGTGGACAAAACCAAGTTATCACCAGTCTTTGGATGTCTCCATGTTATGTCACTTTATTTCAGTGTGACAGCATAAGGCTTTTGAAGCCCAAAGGATTCACCCCCCCGCCCCTGCAAGGCATCCCACTTCACCACAATCTTATCTTCATGGTAGGAGCCCTACACAGCAGAACTGCCTCTGGACTCTGTCAGCCAATGCCTCATGTGTGCACAGGACAGGGCTGCTAGAAAAGTGCCCCTGTTCAGGACTTGAGCCTCCACAGCCAGCCCCAGTCCCAGCCTCCCTGAGAGTTTGGCATTGACCTCACGAGCATCATGTTTCATGCTTATTAATTTTCCATGATATTTTATTGTAACTAAGATAAAACATTGTGTAACAGAAAGCCTTGCATTCAGTATGTTTTGCAAACTATGAACTGTGTCTGAGATGTTCCCTCTGCTTGCCGTTGAAGTGCACCTCCTCCAAGGATGGGGCACCTGCACGCAGGAAGAGCAAGACAGGCATGAACTTTATCAGAAATAAGAAAGAACATGTTGGTGGGCAAAATAAAAAGATTTGGCATTTATCTGTTCTGGACACAGGAGTATGCACTCTTTTTCATGGGCTCTTTAATAATCCTGGGAGGTCAAGACCTCAGTTTTATATCCTGTCTACAAGCCAGCACCTCTACCAAAAATAGTGTCCCCAAAGCCTGTCGGGATATCACTTCAGAACTGACTCAGAGGGAAGAGTGCCAGCAACTGATTTAGCTACGCTGCTTCTGATAGCACCCTGGATTTTCCTTGGAGATGCCCCAGACATGTACTGACCAGCTGTAACCTTGTTTACTTTATGAGGCCTGAGAAGCCTACAGCCTGACATGTCGTGGCTACCCAGTAGGATATGTTTAGTGTAGAGTCTAGCATCAAATTCCCAGCAAAGTCAGTATGAATTCACGTGCTCATATTCAAAAAATTATTTAACATAATAGAGCAACAAAGTAATTGCTGCATATTTGCCTAAATTGGCAGGCAAGGTCTTTTAAAGTGTGCTTTTCAATATAAACCTTGCTGGGTTGTCTACAGGTTCCTGTGTCTTGATTTGAGACCAGTCCATGGATTATTTTCATGCTGGGGAGCTCAGCTTATGAACAGCCATCATCCAGACTCACCGGCAGCTATTAACAGTCTGTAGCTTCAATAATCAAAATGTTCTCAGTCCGTTCTCCTTTTTTTACTTCCTAAACAGTCATTGCTCCTTCAGAAGCCACCATGGCTAGGGAAGGAACAAGCCTGCCTATCTATAGTGGGCCCTCATGGTTAGTCTCTGCTCTCTTCCTGAGAGTCATCTGTGTTCGCTTTACAAAGAGGTCATCTTTGTGTATGCCCATTGTCATTTTTCTTTCCATGCTTACTTTTGATAAAATGATGATAGAAATAAGTGATTTCCCACAGTTTTAACTGGCCTGAGGCTGCTGTTATCTAAAATTAATCTTACAAAATATTGTTAGTAGCAATTATGTGCTGGGTTTATTTAGTAAAGTTCCCAGAGGTCCACATGACAAGAAATCTCAAGTAATAGGCAGTTGTGTCCATCATGTAAATTTGGGGAATGGATTAATCAAACAAAAGGTCAGCTGTTACTATTATCTATCTTACCTATCAGTGCTGATCATCACAGTTTCTGTGAGCTATTGAACAAATCTAGACTGTTTTGGTAACAGAAACTTGCTTTCTTCAGTCCTACAGATGCAGATTTTCTTTTGAAATGCTACCCAGCTACTGAATCTTGCAGAGCCTAGTAAAATAGAGAACATAGATAATAGATGTTCATCTGAAAAACAGACAGACCCCTCTCCACCCCATCTGATGTGGATGTTGCAGACCATGCTGTCAGTTTTCCTACATTATTAGCAGGCAAAGGGTGTGAGCTCCTTTCTAAGTGTTGTCTGTCACCCCAGATACTGGGGAGACCCCTTCAGATAACAGAGACTTCATTCTTGCATCTCTAGAGACGTTTGGGCTGACAACAAAAGGCTCAGAAGCAGAAGTGTTGGGGACGTACGGGGTTTTGTGAAATGACAGCCAGCTGTTGGCCAAGCAAAACCTTCTCCCTCTCTACCCTTGTTAGGAAAATATTCCACTCACTATGTGCAGCTATCTGCAGGGCACTGGAGAATACCCTCTGCAAGAGGTGCTGGCAGAGGGGTGGCTGTGGTGCCAAGCCATTGCCAAGTGTACAGTCCCGTTCACTTGGCAGAGGCTGGGAGGCTGTGGCAGGCTGGAGCAGGGAGAGAAGCATGGGGAACGCTTTTCCCCTCTTGGCTTTGGGTCTGCACCATGTGCTCTTGTGCAGAGAGCTGCTGGGAAGATCTCCTCCCTTGGAGGTCCTTCAAGCAGCCAGATAAACTGCACTGCCCAGGATGTGAAGAAAGATTTAGGATTTATGAACGTTCACTAGAGCCAAATCAAACATATTTGTTTTGTGCTGTGTTATTTGTCAAAATGACATCATTCTTCATGCTGATAAACAAGGGAATTCTGACTGCACCCTGGACTGAAAATGCCACACTTTGAGTTTTAAGATGTTAGCTGTGTGCAATAAGGTGCTGTACGGAGCAAGTGGGGTGGCTTTTAATCCTTCTAATGAGCCAGTGAAACCACAAGCACACAAGCATACATACAGTTGCTCACTGCTCCTGTAAAAACACAGAAATGGTCAAGCTAATTATCCCTGAAACAGTTACACTAATTCCACAGGTAAGAGGTGCTTTTGTGGCCAAGGCATTTTGGAAAGCTCAGGATCCTGCAACACCAAGGCTGCTGGATGCAGCGGGTGGTAGACTTGGTTAGCGGCAGCTTTAGCAATGGAGGCAGGAGCTGAAACTCTCCTTGCCATGAGGCAGGTGGACAAGTGCTAGAAATGAAAGTAATTGCCGCTGCTCCAGGCATAGAGTGTGGATGTGACAGAGGAAACACAGCTTCCTCATGCCTTTCATCCACTGGCCAGGGACAGCTGAAACAAACTGCAGGGAAAATCCTGTGAAGTCCAGTATGTACTGGATGCCAATGGCAAGGTGTGGGGTGCCCCGGCTCCTTGTCATGGGTCTGGGCCAGGCAAGCGGCTGCAAGGGGCAGGGAAGATGCTGCTGCCTTCTTGTAGCCCAGGAGCTGAGAAGAGGCTCTCCTCCACACAGAGCATGTGTGTGAAAGCCACGGTATAATAAACCAGCTCTCTCTAAACAGTAGCCTGTATGTTTTCTGCTATACTAAGCATTACAGTAGTGCAGGTAGTTAAAGTCAGCAGCATGAAAATTAGCATTTAAAAAGATACTCTATATTCCTTAGCAAAGCACTGCTATCCAAAACACACTGTGTGGGCTTGGGTATGAGAGGAAGAAAAAAGATTATAATAAAAAATAGTGTGCAGGCATAGAGTGAACAGTTGCCGTGACCTTGCCTTTTGTATGCCATTACACAATTCAATGGCAGTCCACTCAAACCTTCCTCTCGATCAATATCCTATTAAAGCAGCACAAAAAGTCTCTATAAACTTAGTGGTTAGCTATGTTTATAAATGGAACTCAACATAATTAGATGGTCAATAGCAGGCTGTACTTGTAATTTTAAAATGAACATCACACATTTCATATCTGTTGTATTCGGCAAAACCTCTTTGAATCTAACAATACAGTGTATAGAAAACAAAGGCCTTGCAAAAAAAAAACCCACCACCCAGCTCCCCTTTCCTCTCAACAGCAGCAGCGCAGTATGTTTCCCTTTGTTTTTGGAGTCACAACTCAGGAAAAAGTTTATTAGTCAAATGTCATGTTTCTCCCATTTAACCTTAAACACATTATCACTTTGCTGCAGTGTTACACATGTAATGATCTTAGTCATATCCCAGCCCCTTTGTAAAAATAAATACATAAAAATGGAAAAAAGAGAAACTAAATATTAACATGACTAAAAGAGAGTGCTGTATTCCAAGGAAGACAAATGCCAGCCTGGCTGGTTTTATTTAGTGGGTTTCCTGTTCTGTAATTCAATAAATTTTTCAAAATAAATATTCCAATTGGGTTAAGTCAGAGGGCTTTTTGTTAATTTCTCTGTTATTTTTCTTGACATTCTGGGTGAAGATCCGAGCTAAGAAGCTGGCAGTGGAGGGAGCCGGCTGGCAGCAGGGGTGATGCTGCCCTGTGTCCCTGGGAGTACCACAGGGCTAGTGCTCAGGCAGAGACACCCACCTTCCTCTTCCTCCTCCTCCTTTTGGGCAAACTAGCTCCTCCTGCCCCTCCGAGCAAGCAAGACATGTCTCATCTGCACAGGGATTTTTTTTGTGATGCCAGCAGCTGAAATGGGAGCTGAGGCAGGCATCTGTTTGCTTAGAAAGCCTGCATACATCAGCAGGTTGGGTGCTAGGGGAAAGAAGGGTCCTCCCTCCTCACCCCCTGCCAGGTCAGAGCCCTGGGCCAGATGACATCTTAACGGGGCATGTAGGTGGAGACTATTGTTTCGACTCACAACTGCAACTTCTGACATCCTTTCCTGTTTGGGAGATGTTCCTGAGCTATCAGAAGGTCACTTTGCTGCAGAGCATTTCTTAGGGGGGAAATGTCATGTTTTTAATGCCATTGCCTGGAGTTTCTGCAGGCTGCAGTGTGTAACTGCTGGCTGTGCTGAAGCGAAACTTCCCAACTATGCTACTGCTTCATGTGGGACCAGAGCGTGTTCCCAGGGCATAGGAACAGGGGTTTAGGGAGGTTGCATGATGGGTTGTTAGATGCCACAATGAAGAGGTTTAATTTAGGTAGAGCCTGGGCACAGTTTGCACCTCTTTGATCCCTTTGCTTACTTTCCAGAGCTGCAGCCTTTGTGGGGAATCCTGCAAATAAATGCAATTGTTCCCTTCCCATCAGCTTTCTGGAACCATGCGAGGAGGACAGTCCACAAAGGCAGTGTGAAAAGGCATTTGGGGTGGTCTTGGATGCCTCCTGGCCAGGGTAGCTGTGCTGTGCCCACTCTCGTGGCACGTTGCACTGCAAAACACAAGGGTGACTAGAGGAGGCAGATGTGGGACAGTGAGCTTCCCTGCAGATGAAGCCCATCCAAGAGGTGTAAGGTGTGGCTCAGCTCCACTGAGGCTAAAGCAGAGACTGAAAGCACACAGAGCTTCAACCAAATTCCAGCCGGAAAGAGGAAGCGACCTTCTCCCATGCGGATGAAAAACATTAACCTCTTCCTGACAGTCTCAGGGGGGGCTCTACACGTTGGCACATTGCTATGGTTTATGATAGCAAATGGGTTAACTGCAAGCAAAGGTACAAATACCCTTTACTGGAAGACAGGCACCAAATATGTGCCTGTCAGGCAGGCAGGAGAAAGGATTTCAGAACAGCTTAGCCCTGTGCAACATTTGCCACAGCACTTCTAGGGCCAGAGACCTTGAGCTGGTTGGGGCAGGGTCGTAGCTCCTGTGTCAGGTACTCAGCATCATAGGCCAGCCAAGCACTTTAACCTCTGCTGCTTAGATCTGTTAGTGTATATTAGAGGTGGGTTTTGTTCTTTAACCCTCGGGTTGTAAACAGACTCTTGAGTGTGGCAAGGTGGTTTGGCCTGTGATAAACAAAGCATCCTTCACGTTTGCTACCTGGGTGGAAATTACTGTGTGATTAGCCCTTTCTACTTTGTGCTGAGTTTACACAGTGTTAGCAATGCATTGTTCCTACCTCATCTCTGCTGTGGAGATACATTTCACTTTCCTATAGGGCCCGTTCAAGGGTTGGAACTGAAATGTCCAGGATTTGGGGAGAGAGTGATAAACAGAGGGGGGTTGAGAGAAAGAAGAGAAGCATTATCCACATACTAGCTTTTCTTCCATATCTGTTTGGAATAAAACTGTTTCATAAATTTTGCAATGCCTAGAAAAATCATTGTGCCTCAGAAAGAAACGGTGCTTTAATTTAGTGCTTGCCTTTTTATGTTCCTGTTTGGAAAATAGTATGCCTAAACTGTAAGTTAGGCTTTGGGAGGTAGAGGGTGCAGAGGAATTGATCAGCAAAGGGTTTACAGAGCACAAATCTGTTTGGCAAGGAAGTTGCTGAAAACTGTGGAGTAGATGCTGCAGAGAGTACCTTTATGATTGATTTCCATTCAAGTCAGACTGACTGCAGTGTGGTCATTTTTCTAACCCATAACTGCTCACACTGCAGCAGTCTGCTATCTGCAGGGTGTCTGAATTATAGCAGTCCATGTCCGTGTTACCTTTTACACAAATTACTTACACCGGTTTCTTTTTCCATGCAAATTCATCAGTTTTACAGCCTCTTGTAGCTGCTGTCAGGAGACTGTTGCAGAAAGCACGAATTGATCAAACAACTTAATTTTACTATGCCTAATTTTTCTTTCTTTCTGTTAACACACCCTCTCATATACCAGTGTTCAGGAAGCATATGATAGTTAAGAAAAGATAACAAAGGATTTGGTGTTCTTGAGTGTCGTAAATTATTTCCCAACTTCATTCCTTTTAATGATCATTCCAGATTTTCTCAAGTTTTAATGGTGTTGTGTATTTTCCATCCCATGCTTTTAAAAGTCTGTCGCTATCCAGGCTGTTCCCTTTCTGTCTCAATGACGTTCTTAAAAGATCCTTGCCAAACAACAACTAATTGTCTTGTGGGGATGATGAGGCAGCTGCAAAGTTACATTATTCCTCTGTCAAATCTGACATTGTGAGCTCCTTAAGACTTGGGGTGAAATACTAGGCCCATTACAGTCAGTGGCAGCACTCCCAGAAGCCTGTGTTTCAGCCCAGACGTGTTAGCTGGGTGATAGGAGCTATCCTGTCTTCATTTCCTCAGTCCTGCCCCATCGGAGTGAAAGATTTTTTCATGTTTGAAAATGGGCCAGATTCTCAGACCAAAGATTAAACTTGGCTCAGCATCCTTGTGTGGCATTGAGACTGCTTCGTCTTTGTTGCTCTGACTCAGGGCTCTCAGACAATACATTCCAGGCCAAGCTTGTGCATTTTATTGTGCAGTAAGTTCTTTTTCAGATGTCTCTGAAATGTGAGAGAAAATTATGATCTGTAATTGTCAGGTCTCAAAGTTGTATTGTCCTGTAAATAGCACTGGAACAACAACAGTGGATATGGTACCATTTGCCATATAGTGGGTTTTTTGTGAAATGCATTATCTGTTGACTTTAACATTAAACTGCTCTGTTCCTTTTCTGTTCTGAGAAGAATACGGCACATGGAGTTCATAGGCTTGTGCCTGAAAACTACAGGGTGTGTAAGAATTCATAATGTTTTAATGTAAAACCAAGACTCTAGGACAGGGAAATTAAATTAAACATATTCATCTCCCTTACAGTAAAACTTAGGTGCTGGATAAGGTAATGAGAGGTGAACAGTGGAAGCTAACTGCTGGATAAAAGTTTTTGAGAGTCATATGTCTCTAGCTCTGATTTCGCTGGAGGAGAGGCTAGGGGAAAACTCAGATGCTCACAGGCAGAAAAGAACTCAGGTTTCTCATCTGCTCTTGTGCTTTCTCCAAGGAGCATTTGTAACCTCTGTGCTTACGGACATACATCACGTATATACCAGAAGTCCTGTGTTTCCCTGCCTATACTGCTTATAGATTATGGCAAGCACACTACAGGGATGATGCAGCTTATTTCTAACTATGCCAATAGATGCAGTGTTGTCCTAAAAGCAAGAGCAACAAGTTTCATTAAATGTTAGAATTATATTAATAGAAAAGCAGTGTTTAAAGGAAGTCTTGCTATAATTATTTAATTTTTTAAAAATAAGAATACCTTTAGAGGAATGTAAGAAAAAGTCTATGTCATGGACATTTTATTCTTGATAAAATTTATACCTTCTTCATTGCAATGCCAGTTACCATTAGCATTTCCTAATTTCCATGTCCCACCTGTTCTCATCGTGAAACTAAACACACTCATGAGGAAGAAGAAAGTGATTTTGAAGTGCAATTCATACCTTATTCACATGACTTACTGACTGCAATCTCTTTTGTTTCCCTAGCACCGATAGCTGCAGGAACAGGCCCTAATTTCTCCCTCTCAGATTTGGAAAGTTCTTCATACTACAGCATGAGTCCAGGAGCAATGAGGAGGTCTTTACCTAGCACATCCTCTACCAGGTAATTTAATCTCTGCCTAGTACCAGGTTACTTGGAAACCCAGGCGAGCATCATTAGTCATCTGGGAAAGTAACCATTAAATTCTTTGACAAGCTGTTTGGGGGCCTCAAGGTGTGGAGCTGTTTCAGATTCACAGAGCTGAATATTCAACTGGATTGCTGTTAAAGTTCTTTTTATATGTACAATCTTTGAAGAAAATCTGCTGCATTGACTTGTGTAACTTCTGGCTTGTATCTCAGTGTATCAGAAGCTCCACCGCAATTGTTGGAGTTTCACTTGTGGCAGAGGAGAATTTGGAGCATATTGAGATGTGCCACTTTGTCCTAGCAGGAAAGTCTTAAGATGCATTCTGTATCATAAAAATTGTTATCTGTGAGACTAACATTGTTTTAGGACCTTGGCCTAGAATGCATTCTAGCTTTCATATAGCATTTAGATATTTGTGACTCATCCTTTGGAAAACTGAATTGTTAATGCAGATGACTACCCAGTCTGATTTTTATTTTGGCTTAGATGCCAACTATCAAACACGGATATTTTTTATTTTTTACCTTTTACTTTAACCATCCATGAGGTTAGAATTATAAACAAGACCAGTCACTCCAGTAGCCTTGAACACTATTAAGGAAGCAGATTGATTTTTTTTCCCCTGCAGCCAAAATAGATCACTTATTTCACAGACATGACAAGAAAGTCTAACTTCAGTCTAGGGTTCTTTTACATTTTTATCTCAGTCTGTCGTGCCACCAGCTTTGCAGTAAGCAAGTACACATGTAAAAAATCTCTATAGTTTGAATATAGCTGTTGTTTTTATTTAAAAAATAAATCTTTAAAGAGAGGCTCTTAGCACTAACTTCTTACAGTTTTCAGTGATTGGAAGAACATTCTACATCTTGCACTTAGTGTGCACATTATGAAGCTCAGTGACTACAATTCCCATTACACATCAATTAAAAACTTGGTGCTCTTCCTTTTTTTGCATGTAAACTGCATACCCTACAGTGCTCATCATTAGCACCATTCTCAGGTAGAATTTACTTGTGACTCCAGAAGCAAAAAAGTGAGGTTATTAATGTTACTTGAGAGCTCAGTTGTTGCTCTCTCATTCTTCTGCAAATAGCTGCCACTGATAAGGAGCTAATTATAAACAGCATGGGTAGTTAATAACTTGGTAATATGTTTGTTTTCCTCTCATTAGGCTGTTCCCAGTCAGAAAAAAAATATATTCCTTAAATACACAGACTCAGCAGAATTATCAGGCGGTAATTATATTGTATGCACACAATTTCCCCTATTGACACATAACAATTCTCTAAATTAAGGAATGGCCAAACCTGCATTCCACACATACCCCAAGACATTCTTCCTGTTTCTCACAAACTGATTTTGCATACCCACCAGCTCCTACCTGTGCAGAGCTTCAGGTGGGGAGCTGCAAAGAGGCTGCAAGTTTTAAACCAATAGAAATTGCAGTGGAATATTTTATGTTTGTTAAATATGTTCCCCCTACACAGAAGAGCCTGTTCTTGAATGCCTTAAGTCTTAAGAGAATACAGATTTGGTGAAAAAAGTGAGCTGACCCAGCCTTGGGAAAGTACTTAGAAGTGAAATTCTCGGTAATGTCCCCACACAGTCTGTACAACTCATTAAAGAAAACAGAGCCAAGCTGAGTGTCTTTGGCTTTGGAATCCTCTCCCTGCAGAACTACCAGAGTCTGAGTCAGTGGCCACCAGAGACCACTGAAAGGGCTCTTCTGTCTCCTGAGCCTTTGGTGAGGGAGGTGTGATATATTATTAGGGAATCCTTTAGTACTGGCACTGGACAGAGATACCTGTTGGGGTTTTTTTATGCTTGGTGGCATACAGTTGCAGAGTAAAATGCTTATACTTGTAGGATAACGTGAACATTTGAACCAAGAATGGATTTTTTCATCGTTCACTTGTCTACGCTTCTTCTTACGGGACTGCAGTCTGGGTTAATTTAATGGCTACAGTTAAAAGATTGAAAATATAAGTTTGAACTGATAAACAATTTGTCTTCCAGAATAAGCTGTGGAACAATCTGACAGTTAAAATAAGTCTTGTGTGTCATTACCATATTCATTAAAATTGCAAAAATCATGAAATACAAATTAAATTCTTGCCTTCTTATTGACCTCTGTGTGCTTTGAAAAATGTCCTACTTTTTTATCTATAAAAGCCTAAATGTTAAACTGTCTTCTTGTTAAACTAATATGTGTTTAGGGCTTCAGTCTGGACTCTGTGTGAGGTTGGTTTGTATCTCACTGAAGCTTAGTCATTGGCAACAAAGCAAATCAGAAACAAAAAGTGGATGCTGACAGGTTGGGCGGGCAGGATGGCTGTGCAGGACTTATACCTTCCCCTTCTCAGGGCCCTAAATCTGTTATAGTTTCCATAGCCAAGTTAGTCTCAAGCAAGGCTAACAAGATATGTCCCAACAGAAGTGCCTTTGTTCCTTTCCATACATATAGTATTTATTATGTGTTTTTACTTTCTCAGCTCTACAAAACGTCTCAAGTCTGTGGAGGATGAGATGGACAGTCCTGGTGAGGAGCCATTTTATACAAGCCAAGGGCGTTCTCCAGGAAGTGGCAGCCAGTCAAGTGGATGGCATGAAGTGGAGCCAGGTAAGCCAAGGCTTTCAGGAGCCCAAGAACATGATCACCAGTTGCTCTGTTTTGTTATCAGAATACACTGAATGCTGTATAGGAAGGTGATCAATTCTAAACATCTTGTAACTTCTTCTGAGAAAAGGCCAGTCTAATGAAAATACTGTAGAGGTTTTATTGCTCCTGAATGCACAGCTGTGAATGTTTCTGTAGTATGTCACTTCTGTATTTTGGCCAAATATCTGAAGTATTTAAATAATGCAGCAAAAGATAGGCAGTCTTTTTCTGTCAAAACATCCAGATTCAATTCTGGGAAAGCGGTGACTATTGCTTAGCAAAAAGCAGTACCTGTCTGGGCTGTGCCCTACAGTTGTACTGTTTAAATAAACAACCCTAAACTTATATAAGGTAGAAGGACTTTTCAAGCATTATACAACACTTGAGCTCACTTAGTAATGACTTTTAAGAGACTTACAGAAGGGGTTGTTTCATTAATCTGTAATACTGTGAAGTGTGATTGGAGGCTTCATATCAAAATAGCTATCACTGGGTGTTACAGTTTGTAAGGTTTAGGAAGCAGTTCTTCTGGCTCTTCTCAGTGTGTGATCTTTCTTATTGATCATCTTTTGGGTTATGTTATGTTACATACTTAACTGTCCATTGATCACTTATCCTGAGATCATGTGGGTGCTTAATACTATTGGAAATATTTTTCTGGGTCCGTGCTACATGCACAGGTAAAGTTAAAGCTAAATAATCAAGTATTTATCGCCAATATAAATAACAGAGGCTTATTTGTTAGATGAAGGCAAGCAGTACCTTCATCTTCAGCCTCCCAGTGTTTGAGAAGGCCCTCTAAACTGCCCAAAGGATCTTTCACAATATCTATTTTTTCTTTCTTGTTTGTTTAGATTTAAAATAGTATGGTTTGGGTTTGTTTTGAAACAGCACATGGTTGTCCAGGGCACTGTGTGTAATGAACTATACAGCATAGAAAAGTAAATTCAACCTGAACAGCATTAAAATCAGTTCTATGGGCACTTAGCCAGCCACCTATATCCTTCATCATGTAGGAACCATACCCATAGCTTTCTCTGGAGACCCTGTCAAACAGCTGTCCTTTACAGCATGCCCAGAAAGTCACCAAATTTGGGCTATTCCAGACTGGGAGGGGACTGATTCCTGTGCCTGGGAGCCCTTGGAGGATCCCCTGCCAGCTGCCCTCTCTCCTCTAATGAGGAGGAGCCAGCTTGTGGGCCCTTATTGACTGCAGATGTGGCACTTTGGCAGGAGGAGAGGGTGGACCTGCAGGCAGACAAGTGCCAGGCTCCCTGTGACTGCCTTGCCACCACCATCCCCAGGGCTCTGGTGTTTTGAGTGAGGTGTCCTGCTCAGCAGACACTAGGGACTGTTTCCTCCATCAGCTCCAGGCTCCAGATGATGTAAGGCAGAGCTTCACCTTGTACTAAACTAGTCTGCTCATGGAGCGGCAAAAACACAAACAAAAGCTCAGCGCCCATTGAAAGGGAGAGATCACAACCTCCTCTGCAGACACAGATGGCTAAAAGCTGACTGGGTCGCTGCTTCTACATTATTGTCAGACTGGGGGCTAACTCCCCCCAAAGTTTGGGGTACTCTTTGTTAATGACAAATGTTCTCCATTTGTGTGACAGCCAGAGGTTGGCTATTAATTTTGCTGTCCCTCTTGGTGGTTTTCCCCACATGTGGTCATTACCTCTGTCTCATCCAAGTCCTGACTAGATGGTGGCACTGAGCCACTGAGCTGTACAAGAGAAACACCTAAAGCTTTACACCTCCAAAGCACCTTTGCCACTCTTGGCACCACTGGGTGCCCATCATGAAGAAGGGCAACTGCCCGTGTCAAACTTCCTGAGGTGCTCAGAAAGGCAAGAACAAGTCAGAGAATAGAAGGTTCTTCCTTCCTCATGACCTTCCTTGCTTACTACAGAAAAATTCCAGATTCTGCTTAGTCTTGCCTGCGAAAGGGCAGAAAATCACCTTGCAACATCAGGGACTCAAGCCAGGTACCAACTAGATATAGCTCAGATTCACCAAGCTATCTATCACTGTCACAGCTATGAAGAAAAAGAGCTTTATCCTGCCTGTGTGGGATGCACTTTCAAACCATCTTTATGCTGTATCTATGCAGCCCCACCCCAATACTTCTGCCGTGGCTTTCCAGCAGCCTGTCCTCTGAATTCATTGCCTCAGCTTCTTGTAAAACAGGGTCACTGCAAGAGCACAGCTGGCAGAGAGATTACCTGAAGAGCAACAGCTCATCAGTGGTGAAGGACAGAACAGTACTGAAGTGTCCTTCCATGCCAGGGCAACAGTGGTATGTCACTGGCACAAGGTGCTCCCCCACAAGGGACACATTCTGCTACGGTCTGTGCACAATGCCCTGCCTTACCTCAAAAATCACAGGTGGATCTGATATTAACGTCTGCCCCTTTTTATTTGACATAGGTGCTTTATCTCCAGAAGTGTAAAATGTTTTATGATGGGGCATCTGCCTAGAAAATATATTGGTCATCTGAAAGCTGTACAAATTATGTTAACATCTCGTATTACCCAGTGGCTTGCTGCAGTCTTCCTTTCTGAGAGGAGAGCTTTGGAACCTGGGCCTGTTTCAGATCCATCCTTTCCGATGTCTCTCCTGTCCAGAGAAAAGCCTTGCTGTTTATTTAGTCTACAGTCAAAATGGTGGCACAGTTTTATCATACAATAATCCCTGAGCTTCAGTGTTTTGGTTTTTTCCCAGTGAAATTCACAGTGGAAGTTTAAAGACTAAAACCATCTTTTTGTTTGACTTGGCATTTCTTCCATGTGGTTCGGTTTATGCTGCGTGGGATAGTGTAGGTATTAACTGTGCAGAATGATGCTGGTTCAGGAGGCAGACTGAAGTTTTATCCTGTGCTGGCAGAGTAGCGTAAGCCAGGTTTTCAAACTCCATAATTAAACCCTGTCCTTTGGGTTACCAGCCAAACAACAGGAGGAAGAAATCAGACCAAGGAAAGGAAGCTTAGACTTGTCTGTGGGATGGCTGTTCTGGCTGGGAAGGAAAGTTCAGAGAGGAGCCAGCAGCCAACCTCCCAGCCCAGTAGGATCCACACCAAAGATAATAATATATCCTTTGGCTTTATTGCCTTTGAGTAGATTGCTTCCTTGCAGGAGATTTAGATTTATGCAGAGATAGCTTCTTGGCCTATATGCCTTGACAGGTTTATGGGAGTGAAAGGATGAATATTCTGTCTGTGTGTGTTGCATTTGCTTAATTCTGAGGTGTGCACATGAGAAAAAGTGGGGACTAACACAGGAGCAGGTGTGAAGCACCCGTATGCTTATGCACGCGTAGAGACAGAGGGAAGTGCTCTTGGCACAGAGACTAATGAGAGGGTTGTAGCGAAAAGTGTTGCCTGGGACAGTGCAGGGAAATTAGGTCTGCATCAGAGGGAAACTGGAGAAATGTCACACTTGAAAGAGAGCACAATGTAGAAGAGAAAGGGAAAACGAGAGACAATTTTAGACCATACAGAAGGGGAAAAGTATATAGAGGTAAGAAAATAAAGAACAAATGCCAGGAAAACAAAGATTTGACTTCCTAGAAAGGAAATATGAAATGGAATATGTGAACTCCTCTTAGAGAAAGAGAGCACTCCAGGCAGAGGGTTATTTACCGCCAGCCGTGACTAGTCACTCTACATCTGTCTCCATTTTTTTCTCTTGAACAAATTCCCTTTTTGGATACTTTCTTCCTGCTTTGCTTCCCTGTGATTGCCCCTGTAAGTGGTCTTTGGAGGGCAGGCTGTATACTCAGAACATATGTGCAAACTGGCAGGAGAACAGAAGAGGACAAAACCACTCTGTGCGCTATTTAGATTAGGGAGTGGATGCTTCCCCTGTGCCTACTCTTGGGGTCTCTGCTGTGTGCAGAATACAGGCTGCACCTATTGTCCATCCACAGTCTTTCTTCTGCACTTCTATGTCACAGACCCCTGGGGCTTGGAGCACCCCGACATCTGTCTCACGTGGAGACTTTGCTGGGTGTAGATCCTACAGGCTTCACCCGCCAGTAACATGACCTTTCCATTTGTGGCATTTCAGACCCGTAGTAATGAGCAGAGGACTCAGCCTTGTGTTTTTTACATCTAGATACTTACTGCAAGTAAAGGATGTAGCATTCTCATACGTCCAACGTGACAGCCAAAGCAAAAACCAACATTATTTCCATGTTCCTTGTACTGTACTCCTTGAGTCTCACATCCATTTACCTGCACTTGAAAGCTCCTGGGGAGCTCTCAGGCCTAAAAAGGCTGGAGTCTGCCAGAAAAGATGAATTTCCTTTCACAACAGGAAAGCTTAGGAAGTAAAACAAAGCAGACATGTAGTAAATTACTTCTGCTTTTCAAATACCTTTTGCAGTATCCTCCTTACCATTACTTTATCTCAGCACTTTCAGTACATAACTCTTGTTAACTGAGAAGAAGGGCATGAGAGGATAAAGATGATGATAGTGAGAAAATAAAGCAATATCACACTGGCTTTGAACTCATGTACAAAGCTGGCCCATGTTCAGTTTTGTGGCAGCTCTGCTTGTAATGGGGGTAAGCCATAATTACAGGTATAAGTTCCTTAATTCCATAATAAGAGAAGATTGAGTTAATGTATATCAGTATTCCACTTATGCATTTTTTTAATGCATTCTCTTGGTTCAGTCCAGGAGTAATGTTCACATTGTGCTCTGTCAGTCATTTTGTAGTATAGCATGTGGATGGTATTTGCCAATTTTACTTCCATTGCATTTCTACAGCGTGGCATGGAAAAAATGTTTAAGGTGCAAATTCAAAGCATCCTATTAGTTTCTTTACTTAGATCTTCCTGGTACTTGTGTTTCCACAAGTTAGTTTGGTCCCTAGAGGACAGTAATCCCAGGAAAGATACAAGTTTGTACTCCTTGCACTCCTTGAGATATCTGAAGGCACAATTAGTTCTGCTTCACTTGTGGCTTGACCAACTTACAGCACTGCACCCGTTTGCAAAATAGTTAGAGCTCTGTGGTCCTTTTTCCACTGAAAGACTGATGGGGCTTTTCATACCATGGTCATCCACCTTCCCTTGCCCCAGCTCCGCCCCAGCTGTTCTGCTGCTGGTCAAGCTGTGCTAAGCTCTTCTGTGTCTTCACCTCGAAAACCCTAGGAACCAAATGAGACTTTCAGTGCAAAAAACCTTAAGGAATTAGTAATAACACTTTCACTGCATGACTGAAAGAGATATTTACAGTTCCAGGGACTCTTGAAGTTGATTATATTATATGAACCTGCAGTAAGCTAGAGAGCTCCCTGTTAGACTGCTGGACACGTCTTTGGTAGTAAAGATGCTATTAAAGTCAGCCTCATGATTGCTCACTACACCACTCAGGCTAGTGCTGCTTGTTCTCATGTCATCATCTATGGGACTGCGTGAAAATAATTTCTGAGCAATTTCTATGCAGCTGAGAAGATGCAACTCCTGTTTGGAGTATTTCCCTTGCAGTGACAGTGATGCCTAACTTAATGGTACCGTATCTCTCCCAGTTGCTGGTTATGGAACAACCACATGCACGCAACTGGTCCAAACTCTTGTTTCAATAATGCTTTTCTTAAATCTGGTGTGGGCTTTCTTCCTGGCAGATTCTCAGCATGCAAGAAAACTTCTACATATTTACTGAGAAACTTTTATTCATGCCTTACACATCAGAAATACTCATTCAGGCATAGATCAGATGACCACAAGAGTTTGTTTTCAAAGTCTGTTTGGAATTATATCTTGGAAATGCCAGAGAAAGTGGTATAAGGGAGATCTTAGATTGTGTTCTTTATGCATTCTTTACGCCCTAAACACGGTTGTTGCCTGGTACTACCTAGAAGATAAAATATGTACAGTATGTCCCATCATTAGTGATGCAGAGTGCATCAGATCTGTCCTCAGGCAAAAGGTCTATGGCCTTATCAAACAACTTGACACCACACACTAATTCAGAACTCAGAGAAATTTCCAATGGTTGTGCTACATTACTGCCAATGACTGTAGAAAATATGATGAAAAAGATGAGAACCATGTATTATACAAAATAAGGAATAGAAAAATAATCCCTTTTTACTGGGAAGATGTTCAACTTCAGACCTAGAGTATTCAATATCAAATAATTCTCTGGTACTACTTTTCAGTGAGTTGCTGTAGTGGGCAATTTTCACTGGATCATGACTGGACACAGGAATTTCATGGTCTTCATTAATTTCCTTAAGGTGAACTGTTTCGATACTCATAGACTCATTTAAGAAAGACAAAACCAAGGAAACTTCCCTTTTCCTTAGACCAGAGGAGGTCTGCATCCAGGATCCATGCCAATTATATTTACTCAGTATTTCCCAGATCTGATATTGTCTTGCCCTCCAATTCTCAGTGTGTAAAGAAAAGTCAGACAGCACACTCACATAGCTAGTAAGATCATACTTGCCTTGTGCAGCAGCTTCATTACATACCTTGACACATCTATCAGCAGGCACCAGTGCCATTTTTTCCTACATTGGACTTAAGATATTAAGATGGTGGGAGCATTTCACAACCAGAAAAAACTCCAGCCCATGGCATAGTTTGGCTCTTTGAATGGGAGGTCAGAAACAGATCATGTTTCTCTGGTAGCCAGAACATTTTGGTTTACAGCAGAGAGAATTTCATCAGGCTAATTTGTGCCGTTAAGCTAAAGAGATGCCATGAGTGGTATGGCAGACAGAACCTGTTGCCTCTCAGGTTCATGCAAACTTCCACTGTTCATTTTCTCTGAAGAACTTCTTCTGAGCTTTGTTAGACTGTATACTGTGACTAGGAATCCTGCTACCATTCACCCCATTTCCCCATTCCCATTCAGACCCATGTTTCTTCTCATCTCCAAGGCTTTATATACAGTTTCCCACATTTCTCCCCACTTACAGAGTCTTCCAACATCCTTGTTCTGCAACAGCTGAGAAGCAGAGCGTGCTTGGGCCTGTGCTACCTCGCATGCTTCCGTTACTGGTACATGGAATTAAACATGGCCCCCATGTGCATGCTGGCACCTAAGAAGTTGGTTTCAAGTGAACAGGTAGATGCCCAAAGTCAAGCATACAATGGAGCATACTTCAAGGAACTCCAGCTACTGTAGAATACAGAGCTCTTAAGTGTCTTTTTGTTTTCCTTGAGTCCATGTGTTCCCTTATCCCTGCTCTCTGCATTACAGTACCCAATCAAAACACAAGCCGCCCAGTGGTTTTCAAGAACATAAGATTTTTCTTTTCTTCTAAGAGCAATAACACTTTTACTGAAATACCATATCAGCTCCTTGTCACTGGCAGTCTGCAGTTCCTGCCGCTAAAAGTTTAATGCATTTACAGGAGCACTTAGACATCAAGACTTTGATATCACAATCTGTTAGTCACAGGTGCTACATGATAGGTTTGTGTTAGCACATTATAGATCTTTTATCAGATACTGCACAAAATGTGTGTGTTTCTCTGCCAGGCAATCAGAATCAGACTGCTGCATAGTTGATGAGTTACTCACCAATATAAGTTTTTGTTTATTTTAAACAGAACTTTTCCAGAACTACACCTTAATGGATAACTTAAACTCTAATTGGTCAAGGCCAGCAGAGATCAAGAACTTAATGTGAGCCGGGAAAAATGCAGCAGGTCAATAGTGGTGCTTTGCACATTGTCAGTCTTTTGCAATAGCATTCATCAAGTCAAATGATTAACACTACTCATTTGCTATAACAGTCATTTTGACAGCAAATTGCCACTGGATCAATAGCTCAGCTTTTCTTTGGTAATTCACATAGTAGCATGAGACCTGTGACAACATCCCATGCTGCTGGCGCTACTGTCTCAGAATCATCGAAGGAAGTTAGAGGTGGGGTAGGAACTACTGATTGAAATGTCAGTTCAGACTGAAAAGTCCTAAATGTTTTCACATCCCTCAAAGGCTCCTTTTTTTCCACACACTGGACAACACAAGAAACTTGGCCCTGAGATTCAGCCTAAACTGTACTTTCCATTTTTAATAAAATTAATAATCCCATGCAAGTGTTAGAGCACATGCCTCAGCTTTGCTGTAATCCCCTGAGGAAAACATCCCTTCAGTATGGTCCCGGAGAAGTCAGTCAGTCAATGTTGTGGCTCTGCTTCTTGCATCTAATTCCAGATGTCAGGAAATGCCTCATTTAAAAATTAGTGTGAAGCTGTAGGAGTTCTGAGTTAAAAAATACAGAAAGTGTTTCACTTGAGATACCAAATTAAAACTGTGTTTTCAACTGGCCTGGTGCTAGCATCATCCATACATAGTATTTTCACTGACTTGAATGACCAAATTAAAAGCAGATCTTCTGTGTGCTGTGACAACCATAAGACCACCTGAGCTATTTCTGGCTCCACACACAATTAGCATCATCTGAATCATTTTTTCAGAGTGATAGGAAAGATTTAGTGCATGGAAAACTATTCCCTGACAAAGGCTGGCACAATGCTTCCTGATGACAATGGGATTCCTGTAATGGGAGTGCTGTTTTGGTAGTCCATGGACCTAACATTCTTCAGACATCCTTGTTGGCTGAGCTGTATTCTGCCACTCATTGTGTTTAATGTATACACATAAAGCAAAGACAATGATTTGTTTTGTGCTTCACTTTTGACACCAGGTGAAAACTGTAAGCTTCCTCGGTATTGGGACAAAAGCAGACACTTTCTACATCTTTTCAGAGGTGAGCTCCAAAGGACAGAAGCACCCTCTGTTTGAACATGGCTGTGCATTTCTTGCTTGATTTGGAGTCTGTCAAACATGCAGTTATCCTTGAAGATCATCTGATAGTGTGGCATGGGACTGTTTAATTGCAAAATGAGATTAAACACATTGAAAGTATTGTACCTGTCTTCCAAAAGTTGAACTAGTTTTCTTGTTTGCTTCTGGGACCAGTTCAGGATGTTGACTTGGATCTATAAACTCTTATATAGATTAGATCTTGGTTAGGAAATGGACTGCATTCCTTTCATGTGCTGTCTTAGCAGTTGAGATCAGCAGACTTGCTTTTTCTAATGTGTTTGGGAAGCAGAAGCAATATTTTATCTCCTGTGGTATGCTGCTGGTACAGAAATGTTCAGGCTTATTAATTCTTTGGGACACAGGAAAAGTCTTCATCACCTGTTTGGGCAGTCATGGGAAAGGACCCACTGCAAAGGCTGCATTGAACTCTTGTTTTTTGGAGGCAGCTGGAAAATATTAGTAATCTTTAGAGCCAATATACAGTACATATTGAGAGCCAGTAAATGATGCATATTATTGCAAATTCCTGTGCACTTCTGCATTTTATAAAACAGATAACTAAAATACTCACCTAGCCAGATCAGCTCCCCAAGGGATGCACATTTTCAAGTAGAGGAAAAACCAAAAACACAGAGCAGAACACAAATTAGCAAAATGGAATGGCAACATGGTTGAAACAAATGGTTTTAGGATCACTAGGTAAGGACTATGACCTCCTTTTGCATCAGTAAAGGCAACTGTGAAACTTCGTGAAAGAAGCTCACCGCAAAACAGATGCTGGCCTATCTTAGGTAAATAAATTACCAAAAAATAATAATAAAAACTCCCCTACACATTTTACAAAGCACAGCTGTGTAAATATTGCATGAGACGGGAGAGGGGGAGAGATGTAACATACACCCTTTTTTATGCAGAAGTTCTGCTCTCGGCACTGTTTATTAACATTCCCAGTACAACCATCACTCCACTGCATAGCACACAGTGCAGCTACTGTACTCCATGCACACGTTTTGATCTTTGCTTTAGAGGAGAAAACAGGCTTTATTTTAATGGAAACATTTTCACCCAAAGTTAAAATCTGCAAAGAGAGTTGTTAGGGGACAGAGAGAAGATGGTACAGGACCAGGAACAGGAAGCAGACCATATTACATCACTTTTTTTTTTTTCCTTTCCCACACTGTGTCTGCCACGCTGACTCTAAATGTTCCTCTGGTTCTGCACAAAGTGAGGAGGAATCCTGACGTCTTAGTTTCATTGAGCTGGATACCTCATTTTCCTGTTTCTCAGCTGCCAGGTACAGCATATTCCAGCCTACAAAAACTGTGGATCTGCCCACAGAGAAGAAAAAATGGCTCTTCTCAGCCAGACTGAAGGCTCACCTAGCCCAGTATGCTGTCTCTGACAAGAGCTGGTAGTGGACACTTAAGAAAAGAATACAACAGCAGGACAGGGATCCAGTGATGCTTTTCAGAGTACAGCCTCATGGATTTTGGCAGCAAACAGCTTGGTTTCATGAGCCAGAGGCTCTGCTTGCATCTTTGTGTTTGACAGCCTTCAGTGGACTTTTCTTTCAGAGATGTGCTCAGATGTTTTTAACCCGTTCTTTATCTGTGGAGATATTTTATATCTCCACAACATCCTATGGCAGTGAGTTCCAGTTTTACTCAGTGCTGTGTAAGGAAGAACTACTTCTTTTGTCTCTTGCCTGATCATTTTGCTTAAAGCTCCATAGTGGTTTTTTTTACTGCCAGAAATAGTGAATAAATCATTCCCTGGTTCCTTTCTTTCAAGTTAAGTGCTGCCCCAACACTTTGACTGCAGCAGTCAGTGAGCATAGGAAAGCAGAGAAATCTGTCTAGCAGCCTGTTAGCTCAGGTAACAATTTGGCCAAGTGGCTGCAGAGCCATCGTATACCTCCAGGAATGTATGTGTGCTGTGATAGCAGCTGTGTTTTTCACCTAAAGTGGGTAGTCTGTAACCTTGACCCATAATCCATATGGCATGAATGCAGTGCTACCCCATACAGCCGAGCCCCACTGGAGTGACTGTAATAAGGACAACACTACAGCCTAAATAAGAGATGCTGTTTAAGTAGTATTAATTTTCTTTTATTTTCCAGCTCCACAAAGACTTAAAGTTCAGCAGTATCTTCATCTAGTGTGTATACTGGCTACAGTTCTAGTCTGAGTTCACTGGTATCTTGCTCAGGGGAGAGCAGGTAATCCATAGCATCCTCCAGCTCTGCTTGCCCACACTGCTCTTGCACAGCCCGCAGTCCTAGTGAGATCATCCTTTTTGCTATTCCCTTACATCAATGGTTGCTGCTATTTTTAGCGTGATATACACCAAAAAGCATAACATAAGAGATCCTGTTGCTAAAATTAGCTTGAAAATTATAGGCTGTTTTACTGTTTTGTGCATAGTCTTCATTTGCCTTGCTGGGATTTGCGTGCAGATCTTCAAACCCTCAAAAGCCAGCAAAGTGAGATGATACCTGCAATCCTCATGTCCAAGAGCAGTAATCTTGAAAACAACTGGAATATTTTATATCAGCAGGGGATGGAGGCAAAGTCTTAGGTTCCATGTATAGGCGGGAATTACTTTTTTTTTTTAAGTAAGGGTTTGTACTCAATGAGATTTGAAATATATAAATGTATGGATTATCTTTCTTTGTACTCAGTGTAACATCCCATTTTATTACAACAGCCCATGTTTGTCTCCAGGAATATTATCTGTGATGCAGCAGGCTAATGCACTACCTTGCTCTGAACAGGAGAAAGCACTTTGGAAGTAGTCCAGATTTAACCCTGTCTTAGGGCTTGCCTTTACTGTTAACCAAAAGAACAGCAAATGACAGTAAAGCATCATCCTGACTCTTCCTCTGAACTTGGCCAATCCTAGGTGTGAGGTGCATCTCTGAAGCAAAGGGTGAAGGTCATTCACACTTGTTTCATCACTTCTTTGCCTCGCTCTGCCCTTTCAGTCCTTGCAACCTACATCTCTCTTCCATTCCGTGAGTGAAAACCACTTGGCCACACCTAAATTAAAAGTGATGTGCAAGAAGCTGCTTTTGACTGTCAAAGTAAAGGTTCAACATCTGACATTAAACTGATTCCTAAAAAGAGTCCTGTCATCCAGGTAGAATTGCAAATTCTGGCCATTTGGAGAGTTTAAAAATTAAAAGATCCTCAAACCAGCTGTATTTCTTATGCAAATCCCTAGCCAAATGGGAACTTGTAAGTATTAAATAAATTTTTTGCCCTCTGTTAAAAAACGATCATCTAGAAACCAAATAATTTGGGGCGGACAGGTTTTAAGAGGGCAAAGCAGTCTTACAAACAACATTTCTCCCATGTCCTGTGAATTGCTGTGCTATTGTGATTTTACAGCGCTATTTCTCTTGCTTTTGCCAAGAAAGATTGGACCAGATGATCCTTGGGGTCCCTTCCAACCTAGTATTCTATGATTCTATGATTCTCTACTTTTGTGGGATTTTTCTCTTTAATACTATGTGGAAAACCTTGAAGAAAAACTGGCACTTAATGTAGACTAAACAGTGGCAGTGACTGAATAGAGAACTGATGTCAAATATACAACCACCCAGGGAAAGTGAAAATCCACTGCTTTCTGTTCTCTTCCAGTTGTTGCCTTCTTAAGTGTATTATTCATAAAATTGGTGATTTAAAAAAGCATAGAAACATTATTTTTTATATTCATAGCATCACTTTTAAAAAAATGGTTAAAAATCGATTTGCTAGCCTCTTGGGGAAATGCTGTAATGTTTTTGGCTGTCTCCTACTTTCTGCTGCCAGCTAAAAGTACCATCTGGCTTGTTTAGAGCCCTTTTCCATATCAGGTGCTTCCAAAATTCTCCCCAACCAGAGGATTGTTTCATTGGGTTGCTTTGCCTGCTGAGGCATGTGTCCTGGGCTGGGAATCCTACTGCTTCTGTTCCCTGCCATCTTGCTGACGGTGGTGTGTGTATGTTTGGGCACAGATCTTGCTGCCTCTCTCCCGAGGACATTTGCATCATTGTCAGCTGCACATATTAAATTGATATGCAGGGCTCAGAAACACGTATCCCGTCTTTTGTCCCTTTGTTTGTGCAATTGTTGTGGTTTTAATTCTTTTTTGACACCTGGAATATCACAAAGCTGCTGATAATCTGTTGGCTACTAAGGGAAATGACATTGATAGAAGGATAATGTGTGTCAGACTTATATCTAGATAATTGCAGACACACCCCGAACCCTTGCAGCCCAGGGAATGAATACCCTAAATCCATTATTAATTTAGAGAGTCATATGTGGCAGTTGGCTGCAGTGTCATTCTCTTACTGCAAGAGTCACTTGCACAGGATTTTAAAAGACAGTTTTGGTTAATTCTGCATTGTTGTGTCAAGTTATGCCTAATATGAGTCAATTTGGGTATGTTCTTGCTGCCATTTCATGGCAGTGTGAGGAGCTGTAACAAAATGGGGTTGATGTCCCAACTCCTCACTGAAGGAAGCTTCCCATGTGCCTTTTCCTGCAGAGGCATAAGATACCAAGAAGATGAGAACTAATGCACTAAACATGGTACCAGTTGACAGGGACACCTTCTCCTCAGGATTCTTTGTTTTTCAAATTTGCTGTTTTACTTAGAAATAGAAATCCACCCCTCAAAGGTTTTATGAGTGGATTTGAAGTATTGTAGTTGCTAAGTATACTTTTGATGTGATTGTATGAAAAGATGGAGCATGTTTTGAAACAGATACTGCTGTAAGCTGTCTTGTCCTATTTCTAAAATGATCTGTGCCATCCACTGCTGACTTTTCCTGTCCATCCATTAAAAAGTGAATTATGAAGAGTGCTGAGACAGATAGTAGTTTAACCTTGTTAGTAAATATCGGGTAGCTGATATATACTGCTAGAATGTTACATCACAGCCTTTCTCTTCAATATAGGTTTATGAAATTATCTTGTTACTATATAAACTGCCTTTGCTGTGTACATTCTTCCAGAGGTTTATTGTTCTTTGTATGTTGGCACAGTAGCATAACTCTGAAGAGTCAGTTCACAATGTGGTGAATTTTAAAGACTTGGGAGATGGCCATATCTATTTTTCAGCAAAGGAATGAAAGTTTTTTTTCCTATAGCATTAAAAGTTTCAAAAGATGTGCTGAAATGCTGAAATGAAGAGGAAATAATAACTAAAGACTGGATGAAAAGTAGTGCCTCAGAGTACTGACTTTGTTTGTTTGTTTGTTTCCCCTGAATCTTAATATTTTAAGTACAAGTTAATATTTTAAATCAACTAAACCTGTTCTGTGAACTAGTAAGATACTTGAACTATATCACACATTATTCATTTATTTTTGTGTGAGTGCAATAAAAATTTTACAAGCTGTAATCTTGTTCTTTTAATAGAGAGAAAACTATGCAGAGTATGTTGCTTAGAGTATTAGATAAGCTACAGTGTGTTAATCAAATATTTTCGTGATATGAGGGCAGTTGAGAAAACAGTACAAATTTTGCTAATGGCACTGGTAAGTAAACGGATCTATCATTACATTGTCATGAAAAGTGACATTGAGCAGAAACACCCTGCCAATCCCTAGAAGATAAGTATTTAATGTAATTAGACAGACACTGTCTCCTTTGTTGAACGTAGCATTAATCACCCAGAGAAGTCCAACTTTATATGAAATGGCTTTTTTCTGATATGTCGTTGTATTAGAAAGCTTCTTACATGGTTTTGTGGTGATTATATATTTGAAGAAATGACTGCTATAGCTATACAGTTTTCCTCATGACATATCTTGTTGTTCTATGTTCCATAATACTTTTTTTTTTATTTAGCAATGTTACATTATATAGCTATGACTTGTCTCTAAGTCTAGAAACCTACATGCATTTGGAGCTGAACCTCTTTGAAACAGTAAATGCATTCAACTTATGAAATATAAAAGAAACACAAATAGCTTCCATTATGTTCTTCACTTCTTCCTATGTGGTCCTAGCACAGGTTCATTGTTATGGCATAAGCAAAATGTTTCTTGCCTCAAATGCTAGTTCATAATATCACAAAAAAATAAAGAACTTCTTTCTGTGAAAACCTCATTGTTAAATTGATGAAAAATGTTGCCCCCTTCCAGAATCCATTGGCACTACATTTTTTTTTTCTCCTCTGTTGATTGTAATTTATACTATGAAATGCTGTCTGGTTATGAACTGGTAGCAACCTGAATCAGTGCACAGCTGTGTCTTCCCACCTTCTCAGTGGTGCAGAGGGCTTTGAAGGGAAAGAATAGGGTTTAGTCAAAGATGCCAGCAGACTTCACTGAGTAACAGGTGGAGGTCAAGTCAGTTTATTTGCTGGGATGAACAGAGTGCAGAGATGAAAAATCTTTGCCATAATAAGGTTTAGGACGAAAATGCTGACTAGTCTAAGCTTTGATTCCAGCTGACAGATCTTTTTCTAGTATTCATTACTTGATTTCACAGTTCAGGCAATTTTAAGAGGCTTAAAATTATATTTCTGCTCTCCTCTATAAAACTTTTTGATCACTTTCTAATTTTTGCTTTAAGTAAAGTTATAGGGACTCCCTAATGTATCACTCCTGCCTTTAGATTCTTATAAAGTCAATATGCATTCAAAACTGTAAGGATAAGTTGGTTTGGCTTTATTTTAAGACCTTACTTTTACTGATTCTTTTTATAAATAAAGTAAAAATTTCACATATAGGCATCAAATCAATTAGACAATTAAAACTTCAGAAAAACTCCCCTGAAAAGCAGATAGTAAAATAAGCATGATGCTTAAGAAGTCACTGTTCCTGTCTGGGCAGACGGGATTTTTATGTTACTGGTAGCAGCATTAATGAAGCTATGCCATCCCAGTGTGCTAAGTTTCAATCACCAAGTGCCGGTGAGCCATGCTCCATCCTGAAAGGGAGTCACAGCAAGACCCCAGATAATCAGAGCAGAACGTCCTGACATTGTGTGGCAGTGCTGGGACTGCGATGACCTGTCGGCATCATTGCATATCAATGCAGCATCACAAAGGGATTTCAGAGGGCTGAGCTGTGAGTGTGTGAGTCTCTCCTAGGTTAGCCTCCTGCCCTTCCCCTGTGCCAGCTGCTGGGAGGGGAAGTTAGGCATTTCTCCTTTCCTATCCTTTTTCGTCCACCACCACCACCTGCTTCCTACCTGCTGGAGTGGGCAGAATAGGAGTATCTTTAGCCATTTACTAAAATCTTCCCCCTCAGACTTTCTGTTACTTCTGCATTCATTCTTTGCAGGAAGAGGAAACTCACTGGTCAAACCCTTGGACACCAGAATAGTTGCATGCAGTTTCCCAGGGAGCCAGATAGCTCTAAAGCTTCCCAGTGAGTGACAGTTTCTCTCTTCTATTCTTCTGAAACATGTGTTTTACACATATACTGAAAAATGTTAATATCAATTTACAGCCAGATTCTTGATTTTAAAATATATATATATATATAATCTCCCAAAGTATATACACTTAGAGCACCTCAGCACACATGTCACTTTTTTACGAAGGAAAAAGTGTTGGATGCTCTTATACACATAACATCATTGGGCTTGAAAGCTGTTAGCTTATTCAGAGTTAGTGGCAAGAACACTGGACTTGCCAGCACCAAACTGTGAATCTTTTCTTGTGTGACTAGTCAAACTCTAATGAGGGTAGAAATCCAAAAAAGGGGAGGAGGGGGGTGTAAATCTGTGCATTTGGATTTTAATATCTTCAATACCATGATATCAGCTTTGTCCTAGAAGTCCTTGAATCACAAATCATTGGAGTCTGGGAGACTATTTTGGAGAATTATCACTGTATGCTTTCCCTGGTCTTTTATTTTACTCTTTTCTAGGCATCCATTAGTTACCACTGTCAGAGAGAGGATACTGGGCTAGGTGGATCCCTGTAATCTGATTTGGCATGGCTATTTCTCTGTATTCCTAAGCTCATGAGATCAAGTTATGTAGGATTATTTCATAATGCCAGAGCAGCAGTTTCTGAGGTTTGACAAAGCTATCTAGCAAAGTGTCTAATAAAAGAAAAATCCTGTCCCATACTGTAGTTTTCTTGGTCCAGTGAAGCAGAATCCTCATGCATACAAATCTTGTAAAGTTGCTTCTGATAGCTCCCTCTGTCCCTTCATTTCTGTAAGCTAAAGTGCCATTTTCCTTTTTACAGCTTAATTGAACCTAAATGCACCCATTTTCTGCAATGTGGTATTTTGGTAGTTTTACTATTTGCTTGTAAGTTTTCCCTTAAACAAACTGAAAGCTTCCCCTTTATCACTTCACTGGGCCAAGATTTCACACAGTATCCTGCTTGCTACAATATGATAGTGTTCTCTCTCACCTTGTTTCTTTTTTCTTCTTTTACTTTCTTTTATAAAATTAGGATATCTAAGAAACCCCGAACACCGTGGAGCACTACATGGTGGGTGTGCTTATTCAAACAATGCCAATGCTCTTGTTCTCGGTGCATAGACCTTTTGTGTTCGTTGGGGGGATGTACCAGGTGTCCCTCTCGTGTGGTTTCTCCAGTACCTAGTAAGGAGAGAGCTCATGCCAAGCACTTTGCGAGAGTGACAGCACTGGAGAGAGCACTTACATGTTACCTCTGCCCTTTCCATGCCTGTTTTCATGAAACTTACAGGGACTTTTCCCCTTTTTCCCTGTGAGCCCTCTGCCTCTCTGTCACATGTGTTTTAAATTGTTCGGTAGATGAGAGAGGTGTTGGGCAGATCACACAAGCAGACCTGCAGGCGGCATGGTCATACACGGCTCCTCTGGAAATGATGCCAAAGCTAAACTGCTGTGCTCTGTCTTCTCTGCAATGGGGACATTTTATTTTTTCCAGGGGGATTCTTTGTTCCTCCCAGAATGCTAAAGCCACCGGGAATACAGAAAAACGAGGCTGATTTCACCTATCTGATATCACCTGCCTGAGAGCCGATCTGATGGAAAGCGGTTTAAGTCCCTGCTGCCTGGGAGTTTTAAGTCTCTGCCAAGCCTTCCCCAGGAGCTGCCGGTGGCAGGTCCGCAGTGCCATTCCAGCAGGCGCTCACCAGCGTACGACTGGCAATGGACACTTTCCAGTAAAAGAGCACAGCAGCTGTAGGTCAGCTACAAATTATTTTTTGTGTTACAGAGAAATGAGATGACTGTTCAGTCCTGTGACTGTCAAACCTAGGCAGTTAAATTGTAAAAATACCAAGAACCACTGGATAGCAATACATAACAGTTCCATGAGTACACTCTTGACCTGTCAAATTACAAATCCATTTCAGTTTGGTACAATGCACATGAATTCAGTTTGCAACTCTTTCTTTCTTTCTTTGGAATAATGTATAAGCTCTTCACCTCAAATTGTGCAGAAATCAGGTGACTTTACAGTACATGGTAAATTACCTGAGCTATTTTCAATCCTGACCACAGCTCTTTTATTAATTAAAACATATGTTCAATGGCTGTGTATACCAATTAAGACTTCAAAACCAATATTAACACCAAACTTAGTCATGTCATCATAAAAGTCATTTAAGAACATTACCATGCAGTAACTGAGGTCACAGGTTGAAAAAATCTGCATATTTACCCATCTCCATCTCATGCCTTCAGTGTTTAGCAGCCATCATCGTTATATATAGCCTCGATAGCCAATGATCTTTTGATGACATGCAAATAATGACCAAATTATTTCTGAGAAAATAAAAAAAATAAAATTTAAAAAAAAACAGAAAATTTGACTGTATCCTCTTCAGTTACTAAAATTCCTGTTAGTATCACTTGCAATTTAGCATCCATATGCATCTCAGGAAGATATAGTTGAAACATAAATCTATTCTGGGTCTTTTACTTGCAAAAATATCATACCTCAGCTATAATCATATGCAAAGACTTTTTAGAGGGTTTTGTAAATGCCATCCAAATTTATGATGGCATTTTTTGCCTTACAGCTATAGATGTTCCATCCCCAAAGCACCCACATAAAGGTATATTCTCCTATGGATGGCTGCAGTTTGTCCCTGCTGCTATATCGAATCCGCCAAGTATGCTGAAAAACTCTCAAACAACATTTAAAATGAAACAAATGCAGTCAGGAATTTTAGACAAGATGTCTAAAGACGTCATAGAATATTTTTTTAATTCTTATTACAACATATATTTATACAATGCAAAATGATACTGAAACTAACATCAAATCAAAGGGAAAACTAAATTGTTATCTTGCTGTTTATTATACTTCCATTAAGGTTTTTAAATATAAAACCCATGAAATTGTGTTTTGAAGAAATTGGTAATATGTTGAGTACTAGTTTATTAGTTATTGAAAGAACCATTTGGGTGACAAAGCAGGAGTGAAGGCTAACTTAGGAGATCTAAAACAATCCAGATGATGCTGTAAATTTAAGATACAAACAGATAAGTTAATACACACTGTAGGAACATTGCACCACACAATTTAAGGCAGATTTTAATGGGGTAGGATTTTAAAATAATGGTGAATATTGTAGTGCTCAGTTTTAAAATCCTGTAGGCAAGATTTTCCAGAAATGTCAGCCTTCTTTTTCCTAAGTGACATCAGAATTTTGATTCTGACTTGAATTATCATTTTTGGCTAAAAATTGCTGAGGAATCCAAAAGCATTTAAAACCTAAAGCCATTGAATCCATTTAATGCGCCTTTGGCACCTCTCTCTCTCAGTCCTTTTTGAACATTCTGGTCCTCATTTTAATCAATCTCTTTTTATTAAGTTCTTTGGCTCATTTACTTGTACGTGCATTTGCTTTATTTTATTTGGAACATTTATTTTGTAGCGTCTTGAAAAAGAGTTGTGACATTTCTTTTGGATAGCTTCTTAAGTATCTGGCAGTCACCTATGATATGATGTTGATGGGTACGGATAGATAAGCTCTGTTTTCCTGATGATCTGTCAGATGTCGAGTTCTGAGGAAACTGGTTGTGTGTGTTGGTGATGCATATGCAGTAGTTTGATAAGTGGATAGAGGGGGAGCTTTCATTTTTCTTCTGTAAAATCACTGTTTATTAAGCTGGATTTAGTCTTGTGAAGCGAGGTACTCACTGGCAGGTAGTTAATCAGTGATTATGGTAACTCAGAATGCAACCAGGGTAGCAAGTATCTATTCAGAACTTTCGTTCATCACTTCATTAGGGTGAGTGAATTTCCATCTGCGTTTTATTTTGTGTATATTGGAGCAACTGATACCGTACACTCATGGATGGCAGTTAGTGTGATCATATCTCAGCTGATGACAAATAAAGTTTGCTCAGCACTAAGTAGAACAGACTTACTATGACTGACAGTAGTATAGCTATCAAAATTTCAAGAAGCTTGAAATTAAAAATTCCCCAGAAAAAGAAGCAGTTGATCAGCATTTCTGTTGATACTGATTTCATTGAAATTGCTGGAATAATTTGAATAGACAGGTGAAAATTTCTTGAAAAATTCTTCCCATATATCAGTTTTTTCTTCAACAGCCAACTTGTTTTTTTGCATCATCTATTTGTTCTGCATGTTGTTGAGTCCATGGTCCACCTGGTAATGTATGAGCTTCCGTGATTCCTTTTCATAGTGTCCCTTGAGAATGAAGATCCAGACCATATTTCATTCATAGCTTTTGTTATAAATCTCCATCAAGAGTCTAGTGGCAGAGAGCTACTGGGAATATTTGGGTAATTATCCAAAAGTCATCTTTGGAGATGAGTATTAGCTGGTCTACCAATGTGGCTAGCTTGAGGTGGAGTTATGTTTAAGATATGTGCAGTCAGAATAATGTTAATAATTAATCAAGTGAAATTGGGTGGATATACAGATATAGCTATAGATTCAGAGAGAAGAGAAACTGTTCTACTCTTACACTGCTGTGACTCCATTCACTCCATCAAAGTTAATCTTAATTTCAGTACCTCTGTTAGTAAGGTGCATAGGTATATGGGAACAAAGTTCTTAGATATTTATTTGTTCTGGGAAGGATTTGTGCATTCAATTCTCACGCATCATTTTCTGGTACATTTAAATATATATCAGCCTCATACATGAAAATTTGAAGATCTTTAGCTGTACTCAAGGAAGACTCTTATGTGGTGCGTTTCTAGTACTGGCAAACATAACGAGGTAGAGGAATTAAAACCATCACAAGGCTCCAGTGCCCCTTAGAAGATGAGGAAAATGAAGTATTCCTGTGCATTCACTGATTAAACTTGGGCTGGAGGTTTGCGAAGTGCAGAGTTTTGGAAAGTCTTACTGCGGGACTTCAACATCCATGCAATGGCTGCAGTAACCAGAGTCTCTCAAGGACAAGGATCCCATTTACGCTTGCATTATGCATTGAGCAGAAGGGTGTGATGCATGATGTGGAATGAACAAAATAACATGTGTGTTTAGGGAAATGCCAAATTAATGAAAATTCAGAAAGCTCTAATGTTGAAAAGGCACACAAATTCCTTGATAGAAATATAATGCTGCTAACAGTTTCAAGATTATTGTTGTCTGAATTTTCTGCTTATTGTGTACTGCAATTAAAATTCTTTTCAACTGAAAAACCAATGTCAAATTAATATTTCCTTTTGGAAAAAAATATGGAAGTACACATCTTGTTCCATTTAGCACCATCATGGTCTTTGATCTGGTTCCCTCTGTCCAGTGAAAAAAAGGGATTCATGTTAATGGGAGCAGGCTAAGACCATACATGTTTGGCATACATATACTTACAGAATCACATGAACACGCATACACTAAGTTAAAGTAACACACCCACTCAGACTTCCATCTGTGTTTTATGCCACAAATCCCTTTATTTTCTTTTTAATTTAGCAATTAACTTTTCCATTTATTCTGTAGTTAAAAGATGCCATAAGATGAAAATAGACTGTCTGATTTTCTTCTCTTGCACTCTAAATAACATTCAGAGGAGACTCAGACCTGAATTATGAAATCTGTTGCTTCCTAGAAGTTCCAGGTGTGACTGTGATTTGGACAACAGTCCTATACACAGAATACTAAGAAACATTTTTAAACCCCACCTGGGTTACCCAGCCATTGTGTTATGGCTGTTCTTGTTTATTCGTTACTTAGAGCAGATGGATAGAAAGAGGCAGGGAACAGGGAGGATCCTTGGCTCCATTCCCTATTCACCGGCCAGCGCAGCTGAGACGTGTTGGGGGATACTGTAATTTGTTGCTGCCCTGCACTACAGAGGAGACAGAGGAGAATCGGGGCTCAGAGGTGTCCTTACAAGTTGGCACTACCCATTTCTTGGGGCCATGTGAAGTGCTGAAATCTGGTCTTCAGTGCAGTGGTCCCCAATATTCATTAGCTCTTGGGAACAATGCTGAGGAAAGCTGTGCAAGGCAGCAGCATCCTCCCTGGGCTCTGCCCAGGGTAGCTTCAGTTTTAACTTTTTAATTTCCTGCATCCCTGAGCAACACAGGAGGCGTAGCTGCAGACTGGGGACCACTAAATGTGTTAAAACTCATTAGGTATGAAACAGAAGACCTTTAAAACTAGCCAAGAGTCTCAAACATGGGTGCCAATAACTAAAAACCTAATTCCATATTTAGTCATTTATCTTAGTTTCTGCTTCACAGTTGTTAATAAACACCATGCCATCTCATAGGTGGCCTGACTTTCATAGGCACTGGGCACGTACAATGGTAACTGAAGTGTTGAGACTGCTTACCTAAGAGTGAGACTTATAGTGTCAGATTCAGGTTTTTTCTGGGTGGTTAAAACAGAGTTCCCTCGCTCTTGCTCTCAGCTCCTGAAAGAAGCTTCGATAGAATGACCAGCATTGTAGCATATGGCTTAGCAAGGGGGGGAAAAAAGAAAATGAGTATTAGAAATGGATGGACTAAAGAATACGCAGGACATATCAGGCACATTAACCAAACATATGGTGCTAAATGAGATATTTTTTTTAAATTGCAAAAAAATTGACATTCCTGGCAGTCTCAAGGATAATGTGACATGGCTGTGATAAATTTAGAAGAATGGGACATATTTTGGCTTGTTCTTGGAAACCTTTTTCTTGCATGCCGACTGTATTTCTTCTTTTATTAACCCATTCAAAGAATGTTTGAATTTTGCTGCTAGAGCACCATGCTAGCGCAACATAAAATGTGAATGATGCTAATTGCTTTGCACTGCCTAACTTTCTGTCATACCCTCCCCTCTTAAAGGACAAAACATGCTTTGGAAATGAGCTGGCAAGCTCATGTAACTCTTTCTCTTGGTCAATATTAAGTGATGTAATTAAGCTCCTGTTTGCATATTCTTCTGAACTAGGAAGCAGCCATTTTTTTCTTGAGATCTGATGGATATGATCACTCAAAATAAAATGTGTCATTACAAACCTCAAACAAAATAAAAACATGGTGTAGTTGGAATGTTCCAAACCAATAATACATTTCAGAATACTCTGAAATAAAAAACCCCACCAAAGTAGTGATAATAATGGCAATCAGAATGATGATAACAAATATAACAAAAGTAGGAACCAATTAGCCGTGCTTCAATTTGTCTTTCTACTCAATTTTATAACATAGTGTTACATTAAAATCTCTATTTTTACATGAAAACAGCTGCCTTGACCTTATAAAATCCATCCCTATATGAACATGACGCTGCTCAGCATTGCCACAGTGCAAGGTCATTTATGAGTTTTGTTGTAGCTCCTGAAGTTCCAGTGTTTGGACACAATCACATGAACTTGTTACAGCTTTAAACCGTATTCTACTGTTCTCTCTGCCCCTTCATTCTACCATGGTTTAGATGAGTAAGCAGGTTTTTTAGCACAGGGGTAAAAGAATAGCTTCTTCACTTTCTCAGAAGCTTTATTATCTTTCCCATAACCCTGAAGAGGGTATGCAGCTAGAGGTTGTGAGGGAAAGCAGGGAGTTCATGAGATCTTACTCCTTCCACAGCCCCTGTTGCTTGCCCAGGGCACAGGTACTCACATCCCCTCCAGGATCACTGCTCATGGGCTGCACAACTGTCAGCTGTGTGCAGGGCCTTGTGCTTCTACGCAGAGAGCTGCACAACCTTGCAGTTAGAGCAGCTCACAAGCAGGCATATTTTGCTGTGATAATCCCTGTGCATAAATAGTCGCTTGTCCTGTCCATGATATTTTGTGCTTAGAGGGACGGAGCCTGCTACGTTAAAACCTTCCTGGGGGGCAAACCTAGCCCCTTCCACAGCCCAGCATAGAGGAGATGTACCCACGGCCTTGCTGCCAGCAGCATAGTTCCTCTACCTCTCCCCAAGCACAGATATCACCATTGGCCCTTGACTTTGTGTTTAGGGCTGGGGTTGACAGTCATTTGGTGTTTCCATCCCCAGTTCCTCCATCCTAAGGAAATCTGGGTCAACAGCACCATTACTTCTTTTGAGTATCCTTGTCCTGAATGTGGACACTCAAACACAGAGCAGTAACTAAGTTAACATCCCAACATGCCATTTGAGCAGAAAGTCAGCAGGCTGCATTGGAATATTTCACTGAAATACTTTAGTACAGTCTTCTCTCCTCTCTTACCCCAAACTGAACCAACTCTATTTGCTTTTGTCCCTACTCCAAAGTTAAGACCAATATGAAAAAAACCTAACCCAGTATTTTTCTTGCACAATAATCTGTCAGTTCTAAACTTTTATTTTTAAAAGATTAAGTATGTAACCTTTCTTGCTGTGAGGAAAAAGCCACGACAACGGCAAGCCCTTGTAGCAAACAGTTTTGAGACAAAAAGCTGCAAGTACAACATTGGAACTCTAACCGTTTCCTTACTTTATTTAACTTTCTGAAATATAAACTGCAAAACCTCACTGAAACCATTAAGACCCCAGCAGTGCAGTGCATAAAGTACAAGAAGGCTCCTGCATATTGCAATCAACATCCCAGGGACTATAAAACTAGTGTTACTAAATATAAAGTCAGGTCTCTCTCTTTACTTTTTAACAATTAAATTCTATAAAATACAGAGATGGAAATAAGGTTGAATAACTTCGCTAGTGGAAGTTCAACTTCCACATTATCTGATATTTTGCTTTTGCACCTGAAACCTCAACTATTCTGCACCTTTATGTTGCTATATCCCTACGGATATGCAAAAATGTCTGATGTACTGTATATACTGGAAATTATGTGTTTTCAGAGTATGTGCAAATAATCAGAATACCCATATGCCTCTAGAACTATAAAAATATAGAGAATAATACAGACACACATACGCACATACATATTCTACATGTCTATGCTGTAATATTCTTTTATCCAAGCATAAATCATATGCAGAAAAGGCTCAGGTTTTAAGAGCCTATTGCAATATAGTCATTCCACTGATTTCTTTGGTGCCACGAGCTTGATATGATATCAACAGGAGTTATCCTTACAGAGTATAACAAACTGGTCATATTAGCATAACACTATTTCTGCCTGTCCACAGGAGAGGTTTCACCCAATGGCAACTTAACTCTGATTTTCATTGGAAGCCTTTGATATAGTTCAAGGGCATAATAACAACTCTGAAATAATTCCAGTGTGGCTTCTAATATCAAGACACAAATACCATTCACCCTTTAAAAAAATTTGAAAGCAAAAGGGAACCACATAAATATATTACTTTCAAATACCTTTGAAGTCAAGAGAGTAAGGAGAGGCAGAGTTTGAACTCAGAAAACTTCATTCTCTAGTTGTGCCTTGAGTCGTGCAGCACATTTAAAAGATCCATTTGCAATAATCTACTAAACCAGTGAGTGAAAGACAGAACTCATAAAAAGCCTGTAAAAATCCAAATGCTCCTGCTATTACAGATTTCTAAAAATAAAGCAAAGTAGGTTTCAGTAGCAATAATAAGCTGCATCTTATCCATATTTCAGATTTAAAAGAAAAATATGGCTGCCTTTTAGTACTCATTGCTCAGAGCAAACCATGGCTGCTTCTGCCTCAAAAAAAGACCACAAATAAAAGTGAGCTTTCAGCTTGCTGTTGTATTCCATTTCATTTGTCCTTTAAGTTTATCTAGCTGCTTCTGCACTCACTTTCACAGTGCATAGGCTGTCGTTCCATGACCTAGCATTATTAAATTGCACTTATCAATCATTCTTGCCAGGAATGCCATCGCCAACTACATTAAAGAAGTCAGAGAAGTCTGGTTTCAGCAGTCCCTCGCCTTCGCAGACCTCCTCCCTTGGAACGGCTTTCACACAGCACCATCGACCTGTCATTACAGGACCCAGAGGTGAGGCGTAACCCAAGAGCCCCCAGGCAGCTTAAGCATTAGCCACGGCACCCAGTGTCCATCCCAGCACCTTTCCACGGAAAGACATCGCCACGTGTGACCCACCCAGTGAGAGGCTCTGCTTCACAAACTTGATAACCCAGAGGTTTTAGTTGTCAACACCTGTGTTTGGTTTTGCTAGGCTGGGCTGTTTGGTAAAACTCCTGATGACCATTCAACAGTTCCTAAAGCCAAAACACTGGTTTCTGGGGGCTTGGTGTTTTATTTGAAGAGGGTGGGGAAAGAGATAGAATGTGTTACAGAGAGCATCTTCTGCTTATGTCCATTCACAACATAGATTCATTCTAACTGCTCAAGATAGGGACCCATCACTCACTTCTGAGCCATGCCTGTCTTCCAGGACTATGGCTTTGTTTCTGCTAGTCATTTAGTGCTTGTGTTGTTGGTATCAGTGTACTGAAGAACTGCCTTGTTAGGGGACTCCCTTGAAGTTGGTTCCTGCAATGCTTTGGCTGGTTTTCTTCATAGTACTCTTCTGACTGACTTTCCAAGTAAAAGAGATGTCTTCAGGGTCTAGATGTGCTTATATATATTTGTTAGAAAGATGCATTTGCATTTAGCCTAGAAAACTAAATGCAATACTCCATTCACATTTGAAAAGGAACTCACTTGGGCATAGTAATATACACAAATGAATGAATCTCCTTGCATATCTTTTTACAAGATAAAAAAATAGGAATGAACGGTCATGACATGTTTCTTTCTGCTATGAAATTTTGTCTCATTTAGAGAAGATTATTAAGAAATTGGTCGAATGGTGAAGCATAAAAAGGCATATTAGCAATTCATACTAGAAATTATTTTGAAATGTCTGTTTGGTTTAGTGTAGGTTTACTGAGGGCAGCATAAACCAGGAGGAGCCTCTTCGTCTGCACAGTCCAGGTGATGCAGTGTGAAGTAGTGGAATTACAATAAGTTGAAGTGAGGTCAGAATTGCATTTAATGGGTTTTTGTGCTGTGTTAAATCTAGTTATTGTAGTTTGATTTGTTGTGGTTAATCCCATAAAAAGTATTTATTACCCTTAGACATGCACCTAGATCCTCAGAAGATATTTAGGCATCTAAGTTCTGTACAGATTTCCCTTGAAATTTGGATCTGAGCTATCTGGCAAATATATCTTCTTTTAAAAGCTTTGATAATTGGTGATATAAGTGTGAATAATATGAAAGTTCCATTAACATTATATTCAGTGCACATCAGCTGACTCTGAATTCCTGTCTTCTAGAAGTTCAGCCTTTTAGATTTGAATTGTTGATTGATTAGTTAATAGGCCTTTCTGTATTTAGCTATGTTTTACCTCATTTATTTTTAAGATCACTGAATGCCTTTCTCTGCCCCTGGTTAGACCTTTGGATTTTTGTGTGCTTGAGAGAGGAAATGTATGCCTGGTGAGGTCTTGTTTAAATCTCATCTACTGTCTCTTTTAACAAGACTTTTTCTGTGCACTGGGGTATATCCATCGGCTATGTGAGAAGAACATTCAAAGACAGTCAGAATTTGAAAGTGCAAATACAATGATTAGAGTTCCCAAATTCCGTTTGCTTGGAAGAAGATGTCTTTACTAACTCCATAAAGAAGTAACACTGTTTCTAGTCATCATGATTCCTAACAGGTTATGGCAAAAACCGTTCTTCTGTTCACGTAGAAGCATCTTCTATTTTATGCTTGTTCACAGACAAAGTCTTGTAGACTTTCAGGAAAAATCCCTCTGAATCCATCCATTGCTTCTTTAAGTGTCATCATCCTGGAAAAAATCTTGTTCCAGACTTAGTTCTTTGTTCTTTTTGGACATGCCTCTTCAGTATTCTTCTCCCACAGCACACTGGCTGTGTTTATTTATTTTCTACAACAATCGGTCTGTTAGTAAAGGGCAGTATACTGAGATGGATTATTTTCTGCAAATCCAGCTTTGTTCTTTATCCCATTCCCTCCAGTGTACTTGAGGACAGTAAGCAGAAGAGAGAAGCTTTTCAGGTATCAAAAGTGGGAATATAAAGAGTATAATGCAATTGTATAAGAGGATATAATCTTTGGGCAATTCATATGCACCGTTACTGTACCTTTGTGCAGAAATGATAGGTATAATATAGTACACACATTGCATTCTCTTTGGATACATATGCATTATGTAAATGGTCAGTGGCAGGTCATTCTGAGTGGTCTTCAGGAAAGTAAAAGCAGGATTTAATCTTCAGTCTGCAGCGATATTTTAGAGAAAGGGAAGTCATGAGTAAGTAGGTCACCATCAGAGTAAGCTCCTCATTCAACTGAATGATTACAGGAAGGTTCAATCTCCTTCTGATGTTCATATGTGCAAGTTTATCACTTGGATGTGTATATGAGATGCATTTGTAAAGCACGATCAAAATAGACAGCAGAGAAGAAGCTGTAGACTATTCATGGCAGGTGTTGTCATTGACAACCAGTGATTTATAACTTCTCAGGAATATTGCCGAATCTTTCACACACTTCCAAACATTCCTTAGAACACAGTGCACATCTTATGCTTGGGTATCCCAGGATACTGAATGCCCTTCCCAGTGATCCCCACAATGAGTCATTTTGGAAACAAAACTTGCTTGGAGGAGGAGTATATCCTTAAAAGGATTCCTTAGCTATAAGGTGCTCCATTCAATGGACCATTTGGAAAACCTCTGTTCTCATTAAATTATCCGTACTGTACCATGTTGTGGAAGGCTGTGCACTAGTTTTCTATCTGCATTGGTGCTGCTGCCAGTATTCAACCCAGCTGGGCAGTAGCCAGCAGAGAGGATCTGAGCTGGCTGACCAAAGGACCAGATGTGCAGTGAGTGCTGGTGCATGGATGCCAATGCTTCAGTGACTCCTCTGTAGTTCAACAGATGGTGGTAAGATCCAAGTTTTTTTGGTGATAAGCTAGCAAAGTGATTCATGGAGCCTCACTTGATGATGGCAGTTTTTTGGGCAAGACTCTATGAATGCGCCATATGTCTTCTCTGGACCAGTGTGGTTAGGTTTCAGTGTCTGGCAGATGGTAAACTGATCACCTATAGGGTGGCTTTAGCATTACCATCAAGTTTAGAATTTATTTCAAAGCACTGAAAATTCTAGCAGTTAGATCTCTGTCTACCATGCAGCATCCTTTTGTTACCTGCAAGTTAGATTATTCGGTGGTCAATGTAGCTCACCACAGTACTCCAGTATTGCAAAACCATCATGTATTGCTGCATCTTACAAGGTTTCCCAGACATTAGCCCACTTGAACTCTTTACCAGACAGTGAAGGATTTAAATACTATGGGTGACAGCAGTATTTACATAAGTGGTTTTAGGCTTCCACGTATTGCTACTTACACTCTAGTGACTTTATATCTGGAGCTGGCTGAAACGTTAAATTGACCACGATCTTGTAAACCTAGGTTATACAGCAGCCTGTGCTGTAGAGCATTCAAGCTTTTCCACAGAATATGACAGCACAGATCCTGCAAGCCAAAAAGCAAGGAAGAAAAGGCAAGGAAAGAAAAAAAATCAGAATTAGATGGTATGTTAGGAAAAGAAATGAAGGAGAAACACGATTACAAGAAGCAAGAAATACAGCACAAAGGGAAGAACCAAAGGAAGTGGGTGTGTGAGCACAAAGAGAAGAAGGGATGATAGTCAACTAGTGGAGTGGTTCCTGTTATATTAATTTCCTCCATAATAAGCATTGCCATTGAGATTTTTATTCAGGACAAGGCCTACCAGGGAACCTATGCAGGACAGTACTCTCTGTGCCAAAATGGCAAAAACTTTGTCACATATCTGGGAAGACATTGTGCCCTTCTCTATCAAAATTCTGCACAGGGTCACCAAAATATCAGTGCATGTTAGCTGTCCTGTCAGCCAGCTTCAAGTGAATCAAAGTGATAATTCCTGCTAACTTGTTCCAGAGCTACACAGTGTAAAAAGGACATTTTGTAGCATCCTATTCCCTACGACTATCTGTGGCTGCTCCTTGATGCTGTCAGCTGGCAGATTAATGTAACCTTCTACTTTCCTTTGAATTTTGACAAAAACAAAGCAGTGCAACTTCATTCCGATACAGATGCCTCAGATACGGGATGGTAATATAGCACAGCCAAAGGAGGAGAGAACCACACCACAAGGGTAAGAAAGTTGAGTAGAAACCATAAATAGCATAACGCCAACCAACAGATGAGTGTTGCTTTTGCAACAGCGAAAAGCAACAGTCCAGTTTACAATGTCAGGATAGCTGACTGTGCAGATGAAGATTTTTATCTTCTCCACTCACTTTGAAATAATATGATGCTGAAGGAAAACCAGTTTCCTAACAGATGGCCTCAAGGTCAGGGTTTGGTAATTATGAGATACCCTACCCAAACTGCCATCTACTCCCATATCCCAGGCAGGGGAGGGCAGAGAGGAAGGCCTGCAAACAGTTAAAGCTTCAGCTAAACAAAAGTCAGGAACCGTGTAATTAAAACTCTACCTTTGTTGTATTGTAAAGAGTTAGCCTGTGACATAGGAAATATTTAAAGGAGCAGACTGTTCAGCTAATTTGTGTGTGAGTGAACTGCTTAGACAGTCCTATCCTAAATTAACTGTAAGACCACCCACTGAGATTGCCTCATAAAGGGCCATGATTGCTCAGCTTCGTTTTGTATAACCGTTCAATAATTACTAGATAAATGCATAACTAAAAGCTCTATTACACTAATAATTTGTACTGAGATAGATGTGTGGGACACCATGCTGGGTTAATTTGTCATCCCTGCAGCAAACTTCTAAAGAGGGCTCTTTTGCAGAGGAGTTGTGTTAATATGTTGCTCCAGTGAGGACATGTTAGAGCAACAAGATGACTTGGTCGCTTAATCTCCTAAAGAGGCAAAATGCCTGGAGGGTTAAGTGCCAGAAAGAAGAATGGGGGGTGATTAACACAGTGGACCCAGATTTAAACTCATCCTGACAAAAGGAGCTGATCTAACTGAGCAAAAGAATGAAAAAAGGGGGAGTGTTAAAAATACTAATAGGATTTCATGCATCCCTAAAAAATAATATAAAAAAAAAGTGCTGCAGGAACAAAGTATTTTACCCATGCTTTTACTTATTCTGTGTTCAGTTTCTTTGCTTTCTTTGATGTATCCGTGAAGTTAAACTATATGCTTTAAACAGTGCAGTGAACTATAATATTTTTATCTCTGCTTTATGCTAAATTCTTCTAGCTTCAGACACACACAAAAAGCACATTATTGCTTTAAATATGGAACCCATGTTTAAGCATCAGAGTTCTGGATTTTCAACCTCCTCTATTGACACAACCATAAATCATGTTAAAGTTAAGTGAATTACTGTAGCGTGGAACTATAGCTTTAACAATGTTTATGTAGTATCAGCTTACCATCTACAGAATGAAAGGGGAAAAACCCACTGATATTAGAAATGGGAATGTGGAGTCCTATTAACTTAACAGCAATATATCACTCCAAAGTCACAGATTCCATTACCATGCCCTTTTTAGTATCAAAGCAGAATTATATCATCACACACATAAAGGTTGTGGGTTTTTAGAGAATTTACATTTCTATTGTAAACTTATCAACTGCATTTCATTATAAGAAAGACATGATATATTCTCCTAGTAGTAGTTTTTATCTTATATATGGGAATACATTATGTGTATTAAAGACAATAATAATATGCAGAAGTTGCCAGCATTGGATGTGAAGTAGGAATTCCACAAATAGGTTAAATTAGGTTTTGTTGACCTCTTGCTATGGTCTTGAAAGGGAGAAGTGCTTTCTGTAGGTATGATTTTTATTTCTGTACCTATGTAATCAGTTCTATGGTATTCTGATCTCCCAAAGGCAGAAGAATTTTGACATGTTTTAAAACAATCCGCTCAAAATAGCGAACTTAACTGGCCCCCTGCCTGTACCAGAATCTGGAACCAGTGCTCAGTTCAGCTCTACAGGTTTTCAGAAGCAGCCTGTAATACTCAACAATCCAGAGTACACCAATAAACCCTGTGCCCAAACACAGCTTTAAACATGTTTTCCTTTTGCTAGGAACTCTGTGGGCCTTGGCAAAATATTGTTCTGCCTCCCACTTGCTACTTCAAAATCTCTTACCAAAAGAGTATTTCTGAACAAAGGGTCCGGGTGCCTTATACCACTCTGGTCTTCAGAGCAGCAAAAAGTGGCTGATAGCCAGCCCTGACTTGGAGATACCATGGGTCTGTTTTTTTCAGCAGTGCTTAGCCGACCACCTGCACTTGACTTCTAGAGATGAGAGATGGATATTCTGTAATTCAGTCCTTTTTGATATCCATGGGCAGGAGCAAATTGTCCATCCATCATATTTGGGGTATTTGTATCTCTTGCATTGGTCAGCTGTTTAGATTATATTTTAAATGTTTCATCTATGTTTGCCCACATAATGTGAAAGTAAGTACCAGTGATACCTAAATTTTATCCATGCTAAGAGGGTAATGCCCATTTTTTTTGCTCTCCAGCCCCATGATTTCCCAGCCTTGTCACTGCAAATGGGAATGCAAGACAGGATCAGCTTCAATTTAGCTCATCCTTGGACATGTTACTAAACAGCCCCCTTTGCACCATTATGGCAGTTAAGCTATACTTAAGTTTTCCAGTGATCTGAAATCCCTTCAAAGGACTGGTCCTAGGACTGGTCAGTGCTACCCTCAGCAGCTCAATATTTAAGTAGAGGCAAGTCCTTGCTAACCTGAATAAGACTAATAACATTATCACCCTAAAGTCTATTCCTAAAGGGCAGTAAGAAAAATGGGGACTTTCAGAAACCTTTGAAAGAGTTACAGGGATGCAGCTCCCATTGAAATTCCAAAGCAGTTAATGAATTCTCTCAGGACCTCTGCAAATCCCAGCCCAAGTTTCTTAATTATTTTTTCCTTGTTTGGGTAACTGCTTTCATCACAAAAATCTGTGGGCTTAAAGCTATTGTTTTAGGCTTCTATTCTTTACCTCTTGTATTGTATTATACACAGAAGTGCAAGTTCCTTTCAACAAATTTGGATTATTGCCAGATCTCCTTATTAAAAAGTCACTCTTCATATTTCCGATAAACACAGCTGTTTCATGGTGTTTGAAAGCATTTCACATCAGCCAGCATGGTGGCTTAGCCAATTAGTACTCTAATATGGTCAATTTTCAGAGTAAGTACCTTTGGGGTACAAAGGGTGGGATACATCTTGCATAATTTGAACTGGCACTTGCATCACTTAAATGCTAGGAGAAAGCTAACAGCATGCAGGGAGTTAAAGCAACTTAAAAGCCTGAAGTGGAAATATCTAGCAGTACAAACTGTTCTATAACATTTCAGTGAAATGACTTTTAAAAAAATACTTTCTTAATTGTAATGAAGCCAATTATAATGGCCTCAAAAACAAGCTGATAAAAATGATCCTGTTTCATTATGATTATAAAGTTACTATTTCTAGGAAGATTGATCAATGTTTAATGAGCTATTAGTAAACTTAATTATCACTTTATAGAGGAAGTATCTGAGCATTGTGCCCTACTGAAGCCAATCCACTGTTGGCCTCGTTTGATGGACTAGCCCTCATGCCTGTGAAGGAACAGTGGTTTTGATTCCCCTGACCACTACTTCTTTGAACAGGTGAGGAGTGCAGGGTGATAGTAGGCTTTTCCTGAACATGAGAAGAACAGTACTAAATGACCCTTTCAAAGACTTCAAACAACTTTATGAAGAAAAAAATTTCATCCAGTCATCTGGACTTGAAGGGGTTGGCAAGGCTTTTTGGAAGAGGAGATGGAAGGTGGATGAATCAATATGTCTCCCCATATGTTGGGCTGTGCTGGTGGAGAAATCTGTCTGAGCAATGCAGGTGCAATCACGAAATCCCCTTACCACATCAGTGAGCACTCCCTGGGAGAAAGGATCCCATGCGTCTTTATTAGGACTGCTTCTTTGTTCCAGGAGAAGGGCCTGAGAAGGGTACTAAATATCTGAAGAAAACTATAATCTGTTTCAAATTAACTGATTCTTTATTATCTGATCATTCAGTTGAATAGAATTCACAATTTTGGCTCTTCTTCATTTGCCTTAGACATGTGAAGCGCTAACCTAATCAATGAATGCAACTTATTTTATTGGTTACTTAGTTTGTTATTGGCTACTACAAATCAAGAAAGGAAAAGACAAGACAAGCTTGCATAATCAGGTATTTGAATTCAGTGTTCTGAAAAATCCTCTTACTTCTGTGCTGCACAGCACCACGAACTCATAAAACACTGAAAAATCCAGTATAGCATGCAACAGCTGTACTGCATAATTACTTGGCCCAATAGCAGTAGTTTTAAAATATTGGTATATCTGTTGCAGGCCACCATACATTATCATCTCATTTTCAATAAAAAGTCTGGGATGTTTCAGATGAGCTTCAATGGAATTAGAATCATGTGTGCTTTGAAATATTTATGCTTGCCTTGAGATGGAAGGATAATTCCTGCCTCCAACCCCCACCCACCCCC
>JANZLQ010000095.1:3762392-3796388 GCA_026212715.1 Elanus axillaris | reverse complement strand
CCAACCCCACCCTCCCAATAACAGATTTAATAATGCCAGATAGTCCAAATCCTCCATACCTACAGCAGGTAGAAATGAAGTTCTGATCTGAAATACACATATTTTCATAGGTCGTAGAACTTCTATTTTATGTCATTTAGTGAGGTCAGTAATAAAATATAAATGTCACAGGCTGAAAGACTCCAAAAGAAATATGGTTTGGCAGCATGGAGCTGCTTAGGGATACATAAATAATAAGTCAATAAGTAAATAAATAATAGACAAAGACCTGTTTTATCTTCCATTTGAAGATCTCAAAGAATTTACAATCACCAATTGAGGCTTGCAATATCCCATCAGAAGCACATAAGTAGTAATGGCCCCTTCTCATACACAGGAAAATTTACATCACTCTAGGTGTGGTTTTTTGGAAGCAATGACTTTATAATTTTTATTAAGAATTTCTGAAAATCACAGCTGAAGGGGCTTGTCCATGGTCACTTGCCCCTTTGAGAGGCAAACAGGGAAAATAGCAACATGCTCCACTGCCTCACATCCTTTAACTGATTAAAAATGTTTGTGAGGATCCATGTATTTGGAAACAGTTGTGTTCTGCAGTTAGAACTTGTTTGAAAGGCTATTTTTGCATATACCAGAGTTGGTGACCATCACACAGCTATCAGAGTAATGGTCTGTATCTGGGCCAGCAGTTTTTAGACTTAGCGTTTAATTCCCTCTCTCTAGTATAAGGCAGGCACACTTGTAGCATTGATCCATTGAATAGTAGTAGATTCTTCCTTTTATCAAACAGCTCTTCCTTTTGCCACTTGAGAAATTTGATATTTCCTAGTTAGAGACTGCAAAATCAAACCTTTTGGAGATCCTTATTCTATTTATTACTTCTTATGCTAATCCATCTACTCTGAGAAAATGAACCCTACATGTCAGTATATAGCACAGACTGAGGACTGATGCCTATTCGGTCTTGTTTCCTTCCCTCAGTCTTTCCTGTGATCAGCAGAAAGCCCTTCAAGGCTGTGCTGAGGAGTTGGCCAAGACTTCAAAGAGGAACCACTTTCTGCTTCTTGCGGCACTCTACCTTCCTGAATAATTGTTGATCATTTCTGCATTCATTGCTTTTCTCTCTTTCTTTGGGAAGATCACTGACAAATGCTTTCTACTTTGTTTTCTACCCTGACATGCTGAGGAGGTCAAGGCAACAGAGAAAGACCCACTACTTACATGCCTATGAGTATTTCTACTAACCATAATATGTCTTTCATATAGCAAATCGAATTATTAAATGAAGAGTGTGATAGGTTGACCCTGGCTGGATGCCAGGTGCCCACCAAAGCTGCTCTATCACTCCCACTCCTCAGCTGGACAGGGGAGAGAAAATATAACAAAAAGCTCATGGGTCGAGGGTCAAGATAAGAACTGAGAGAGATCACTCAACCAATTACTGTCACGGGCAAAACAGACTCAACTTCGGGAAAATTAACAATTTATTGCCAATCAAACCAGAGTAGGGTAATGAGAAATAAACCCAAATCTTAAAACACCTCCCCCCTACTCCTCCCTTCTTCCTGGGCACAGCTTCACTCCTGAATTCTCAGCCTACCCCCTCCAGCAGCACAGGGGGACAGGAAACAGCGGTTGGGGTCAGTTCATCACACATTGTCTCTGCCACTTCATCCTCTTCAGGGGCAGGAGCCCTCACACTCTTCCCCTGCTCCAGCGTGGGGTCCTTCCCATGGGAGACAGTCCTCCATGAGCTGCTCCAGCGTGGGGTCCTTCCCATGGGAGACAGTCCTCCATGAGCTTCTCCAACGTGGGTCCTTCCCATGGGCTGCATTCTTTCAGGAGCACACTGCTCTAGTGTGGGTCCCCCACAGGGTCACCAATCCTGCCAGAAAACCTGCTCTGGTTGGGCTCCTCTCCCTACAGATCTGCAGGTCCTGCCAGGAGCCTGCTCCAGCGCGGGCTTCCCACGGGGTCACAGCCTCCTTCAGGCATCCACCTGCTCTGGCGTGGGGTCCTCCATGGGCTGCAGGGGAATCTCTGCTCCGGTGCCTGGAGCATGTCCTCCCCCTCCTTCTTCACTGACCTGGGTGTCTGCGGAGTTGTTTCTCTCACATATTCTCACTCCTCTCTCCGGCTGCAGTTTCCATGCTGCAGCAACTGTCTTTTTTTCCTTTCTTAAATATGTTCTCCCAGAGGCACTACCACCGTCACTGACAGGTTCAGCCTTGACCAGCGGTGGGTCCATCTTGGAGCCAGCTGGCATTGGCTTTGTCGGACAGAGGGGAAGCTTCTAGCAGCTTCTCACAGAAGCCACCCCTGTAACCCCCACTACCAAAACCTTGCCACACAAACCCAATACAAGAGCCATACCTTGGAAAAGCTACATGTAGTGTAGTCTCAGGCCTAGCTTTGAATTTCCACATGTTTTCCGGGTACAACTTTTTATTCCTTCTTGTTTGATTGAAATAGCATTTCTATCTCCTTTTCACCCAGTGGAAGAAAAGGAATGAATTTGTTCCCAGATGTGTACAAAGGATAGTGCAGTTGCATAACAATTTCAAATAGTATTAACAGAGCATAATTTTTTTTATAAATGTTTTAAAAATCCCAGTCTGTATTTTACTTAATTAGATGTTCACCACATAAGTTTTCATTTCTCAGTTTTATCTTCATCCTTCATCTTCCATTTGGCATACAAGTAAAAGGAAACTATAAAAGGACATATGAAGAAAGAGAGGAAGAATATGTTTTACATCAAAAAAAGGACAGAAATGTTGTATGCTAATCAAAATTTTGTTGTAGTCATCAAAAAGTTTACCACCAACTTTAGTTGAATCAATATTCATGGCAAAATATTTTTACAAGCTCTAAAATGACTGTTGCTTCCTGGAGGAGGTGATGATACATTCATACCTGTAAAGTAGCTATGACCTAAGTGTCATTAAAGCAGTTGCCCCTCAGGGGTTGGTCTAAGTGAGATCAGAGCCTGACACTTTGGGTGGAATTCACCAAACTGAAGGGGCATGTGTAGACTGGAGGTATCTACCTCAAAGCTAGTACTAGTGGGCTCCCTTCACATCCACTGGTGAGCCAGTCAGTGTGGTCAATGAAGTCTAGTCAAAGGCAGTGGTCTATTTTTGGATGAGATGAACGGCTCCATTGATTGTAAGATAATTATCTCCATGGTAGACACCCGCATTTACTAAGGTGAATCCCACATTATCCCTACCTTTAATAGCACGCTTCAAAGTTACAGCCCCTCCCAGGAGTTTGGGGACAGGAAAATAGCCTTCATTTCTTCCTTTGAAGATTTGGGTTCTTTATCTGAAGACTTTTCAAATATACTATAATTTAAGATGCAAACTCAGAACAAAACTATTCGTCTTAAAAGTGAATAAGAAATAATTAACTAGGTTTGTAAAAAACAAGAGATAAGCCCAGATGTGCAGACAGGTTGAACAGGCTGGGCACACAGGTGTTTGCCTTGGCCATGGAATAACTGTCAACATTTCCATAACAAGGAGTGTGGGATATGCTGCTTCTTGTTTCCTTTTCCCAAGTGCAGCACTGCAGACCTAGCATGACTGTGGGAAAACACTGTTTTTCAGTTCAGCCCACATGCCACAGTATCTAGCTGTTAGAAGATAGGTATGGCCGATGCTTTCAGAAGCACTTCTTTGGGTATACGTCTACTTTGATCAGAGATTGTTGAAGATTGTATGCTACCTTTTGGTTCCTCATCTCCATGCTTTCTTTCAGTGGTGTTTTCCCATTTAGTACCACACATTTAGTATGAGTTTCTCTTCCTGTTGTGAGTATTTTAAACAGTATTAAGGGGAGCAGATTGGGAAGACTCGTTAACAAGGATACAGGAGAGCTTTTCATGGCAAGGATGAGAGCTCATATTCATCCCATATCAGCACCCCAGACAGGACTCCAGCTCTCTTTGGTGGTGGTGTCAAAGCAATCATTCCTATCCAGTCGTGGAGAAAGAAGTACATAGAAGTGGTGCCCAGCCAACACTTAATGAATGTTTATAGGATAATGCAGTAAGTTTCCTTGCTGCTGTCTCTGAGTACATGTTTTATCCACATCTTCAGGCTCTGAGTTTGCTAATGGTTTAATAATTCTTAAGAAAAAAATTATTAATAAAGTGTCATATTATTAAACTGATGATGAACAAGACTGAGAAGCAGATTTTAGCTTTTATTTAACTGAGGGGTTTTCATAACATTTGTCATGAAATGAGTGTTTGCTCATTTGTATTTGATTTTAGTTAACTTTCCTGCCTCTCCAATTTTTTGAGAGGTGCCAAAGGCTTTTTTTCCCTCTTGTATATTTAACTTACTTCAAAGGCAACACATGAGTTTCTGTAGAATATTACCTCCCTTGCATGGCCTTTATCTAATCAGTTATGTGTGGTGTACAAGTGCAATATATGCACATGGATGCCCTTGAAAGATTACTAGGATAGCATGCCAAGGGAGCAACAGGGATATAATGATGACTATTTGGTAAGAAATAAACTATGATTTACAGATGAGCTTGTGCACAACCAGATTAATTTGCCATTCTAAAGGAAGAGTGAATTCTCATTTTTGAGGGGAAAGGGAGAATTCATAGCACTATGAGTGGCAGCAGTTGCTGCTGCATGTTGACAACTATCAGTGGAAAGCACTGTTAACTAACAAGGGTCCAACCCAATGTATCTTGAAGGCCAAGGAACTGGGCAAAGGTGTCACATAATGGAGGAGAGGATAAGGCTCTTCAGCTGCACTTGTAGTTCTGCTGAAATCAGCTGAGGTTAAATCTGTCATTGCCAATGGGCTTGTGTACATTACACCTTTACACCTTCACTGTAGTACATTTTCCAGCTGGCTTGTTGGCCCATGAATTCACCAAATTAAACTTCATCCCTGAATGTAAGCTGGGGGCTTGCTGAAGATTTGAGCATAACATTATTCGGGAGAAATGTAAATGTAATTTTCAAAATGATCTTGCCACTTTGTGCATGTTCATTAGATGCAAACATGTTACTTAAAATAAATGTTCCTAAACTGAGGTGGAAAAAAACCCCAACAACAGGAAGTGTTAGACCATCTTTAAATTATCAACCATTTATAGTACAATATAAAATGGATTCATATGTGCAAATCCAAGTTATATGAAATGTCAATTAAAGCAACCCTAATCTCCCAAATACATTTTTTATTGCCTGATTGATGAGGACTGCTCTTAAGGTGATGAATAGTTTTCACTTTCACAAAGGACTGCTGATTCCTATACATGTCCACTAAAAATACAAAAAATCCTTCAAAATGTCTGGCTCTGTTTGCTTTCAGGATCTAGATGAAGCAAGTGTAGGACACAATGTGGTCTCATATATTAATTGTGAAAAATCAGATGTATAAATAATACTGAACATTTAAAAAAAGACTCAAAGTAAAAGTACAGTAGATTAAAACTGTTTTATTTTCCAAAGGCAAAACTCTATATAACTTCTTTGTTTTCTTTCCTATAGCAAGTCCACATGCAACACCATCGACTCTTCATTTTCCAACATCACCCATTATTCAACAGCCTGGGCCATACTTCTCACACCCAGCAATCCGCTATCATCCTCAGGAGACTCTGAAAGAGTTTGTCCAACTTGTCTGCCCCGACGCTGGTCAGCAGGCTGGACAGGTGGGGTTCCTAAATGTAAGGAAGCCGTTTTTATTTCTTCAGAAGTGTTTGTCCTGTGTAAAATTAATCATGGGATTATGGGATTATTTTAACAGCATGTTGCATACAGGAACACACCTTGAATAGCTGTTGGAAGAAAAAAAAATGCTGCTACTGCAAAAATATTTTAAAAAAACAACAGAAACACTCCCCCAAAAACCCACTCGACCACATTGTGGTGAAGTTAAGTTAAACTGTCAGAGAAGCTGGCGAATAAGTGACCTTTTGGGTCCCTCCACAAATGACTTTGCTGCATGCATTGTAATCCTAGTGGAACTAGGGTTAACAAAATATGAAGGCAGAATAATTTTTATTAATTATTTTTGAAGTTCGGGGGGGGGGAGGAGCAGGAAAAGGGAGGGTGAGAAACAGATGTTTCAGATCAGCTAAGTTCATTAAAAAAAAAATACTGCCTTATAGCACTTTAGATCGAGTTGACCAGTACTTGAACTCAAGATGTTAAAAGTACAGTTTATTATGGTTTGTTATTTCTGTAAGCAGTTATCTTTTCCCCTTATCTCTATGAAAAATTAAGCAGAGTTCCAAAGCTTCAAATAACATTTTCATTTTTTTTAATCAAATAAAGTGAATCATCTTGCTATTATTGAAATAGCATTCCAGTCAAATACAGAATTTATAAATTTTATGTAAATCAAATCTAAAATAATGCTCTGAATATTTCATGAAATGTAATGCATGTAACTTTTTCCAGCCAATGAAGTAATAACTGGCAAAATTACTGTTTCTCTCCTGACATACATACGATTGAAAGTGTTAATGAGAATTAGTTTAATTATTAGCATCTAATTTATTGCACTTATTTAATAAGCTATATTGTTCTCAGTGCTTTCCTTTCCCTAACAGAAAAACTGACTCTACTTATTCCAGCCAGTACTGGCTTTGAATAATGTCTGCAATATGTTAGCAGATACATTTATGTCTAGACAACAAATCAATATAGTGCCTTTCTTTTTCCTTGAGTATTCATTTGCTTAATTTATCCCAAACCATTCAGCATTATGAACTGTTAGCACACTCACAATGAACATACAGCAGAGGTCTTCTTGGCAGGAAAGGGGCCTAATTGTGAGACAAGATAGTGTTTGAGAGATGTCACTAATATATTAGTTTATTAAAGGTACTGGATGTTGGAAAAATAAATATCCCTGAAGGATTGCTTCTTACCGCAAACACTAGTAACTGTAGTCTTTGAAGTCAGTGGGAGTGCTGTTAAGTTAAATGCAGATGAATTTGCCTTATTTATGCCCTGAACCATTTTTGCTCTAGCACAAGTGTGATTTGCACCTACATGACTTTAAGGCCTTTTGTCAGTGCCAAAGCAAGTGAAATGAAAATAAGGTCCCAAGCACTTGCCAGTATCAGTATTTTGTCCCCAGTAATTCAGGCTAATGGAAAGCCTAACAGGAATTAAAATATTATTTTCTTTAGCAGTACTTAGAATATGGATCTGTGTTTAAAGCTGAGCTTTTATCATCAATGGAAAAGCCAATGCTCAGTGCCAGAAGAACTGCAGTGAGATCAATTTGTAGAGTGCTGTCGAAAGTGATCTCATCATTTTTGTCACTAAAATGGAACACCTGATTCACATTCTTTATAATGGTATTTGGCATCTATCCGTATGGTTTTCAAGTGTCCAGGCTGTGTTACATTTAAAATGTAAACTTAACAAGTTGGGGGAAGGGGTGGCTTTTTTTTTAAAGCCTGCTTCTTGTTTTTTGTGATACTTGAAAACACTTTTACTTATGAACAGGTTTTTCTGGTGATTAATTAAAAGACCACGCTTGTATAGCTGGGCCCATTCTGCCTGTGACTGAGCACATCCCAGACTAGGGGGGGGGGTCAGATGTGAAAAATGAAGCAGTTCTAAGTTCAGTCATTTCTCCATATGATCCTAATGGCAACTAAACTGTGAGCTCCACTATTGCTAACTCAAAAGGGATGTGGGAGAGCAGTTACTTTAATATATACTCATTCATCTTCCTGTAAGAAGATATCAGCATGACTTTTAAGACCACCGAAAATGCTTGTTTTTTCTCTTAATGAGCAGTATCTTTAAGAAATTTACACTAAAGTCCTAGGCACTGATATCCTAAGGGTATAACAGAGGCACAAAACTGGCATTTAAGGGGTTAAAAATACTGCTTCAGCTCTCACTGGTCATGAGTTAGTGGCTGCAGGAAATGTAAAGAGTAGTAGAATTTAATCCAGGGCAGTTGAGACCAGCTGCTAATAGGACGAATGTTTAAAAGTGAGAATTTCCGTAGTTTCACAAGGTTCACAGGGTTTGAGACCTTCAAGTTCCTTGAAGTCAATGGAGAATTTGACCCAGCACTTTCTTTGCCACTTCTCAAGTAATTGTAAATGTATTGCACATAGCTTTCAACTAGATTGTTATTACTGGAGGTCCCTAATAGCTGATTTTTAGTATAATTTTTGTCTGTTTGCTTGTTTTTTGGCAGCCCAATGGTAGCAGCCAAGGCAAGGTGCACAATCCATTCCTTCCTACCCCAATGTTGCCACCACCACCTCCGCCACCAATGGCTAGGCCTGTGCCTCTGCCAGTGCCAGACACAAAACCTCCAACTACATCAACAGAAGGAGGGGCCACCTCTCCCACTTCTCCAAGTAAGTATAGACACAGCGGGAACCAAGGGCTAACAGCAGCGTGCAATGTGCTGCAATTACCATCTATCGGCTATTCAGAGATGAGGACTGGACTAGCTCTCAGGAAGCAGGAGAGCTCTCCACTCTGTATATGATGGGCAAAATTCTGAGCTGCTTCTATATTAATGGGAAAGAGTTAGCTTAAGGTTACCATTTTATTTCTGACTTTGTTGGCATTTCACATAACCACGTATGAGAGAAATCAAGGCCAGTAGCTAAGCTGTGACACAGACCTTGGACCTTTGGGAGCTTGTTTACTGTCACATGGAGGCAAGTGGGTATCTCAAGTCAAGCTTTAGAGGATAGATACTACATGGAAGTCAGACAGATAGCCTCATCGAAAACATTGCTGCTTATACATACTGGGCTAAACTAACAACTCTTTCGAGTTCACTTCATTTATAGTTCTTTTGGGAATAAGTCTTCCTAGATTAATCCAGACGTCCTCCCCTTATGACTTGGTTCCTGAGCCCTGCTTTTTGGGCAAGAAGCTATGGTATTTCTTAGGCCCAGGGAGAAGGCTTTAATCTTCTCTCCACCACCCACACGGCTCCCATATGTATTTTGTGTAGCCACAAGTCAAATATACAAATTCCTGCATACACACTTGGGGATACCACTTTGGACTTACTCTTCTGGGAAACAAATGCGATTCAGCTGGGTTTGATCCTTTAAAAAAGTCTGGATGTTCAGGGAGTTAATTGTGAAATGATTTAATGAAGCTATGCTGAAACTGACATTTAAAAACAAAAGGGAAGCTTTCAGTGCTTTAATGGCAACTGTAGGGGACTTGTTCCATAGTGAAGGGAGTCCAAATAACATCCACAAACAAAAATCAATCTAATCAAAAGAGCAAATCCCTTTGTGTGCTTTTCAAGCTTATTATTTAAATGCTATATGCAACCACTGCTTGATGTGCAAAGAGGTATTCACTATTCAGACCATGTGAAACCTACATTTTTAAAGCTTTATATACTGTTGAGGAGATTTGCACAGGTTACAAGGGGCTTTTTCAAAATCTGGTACTTCTCGGAGTATTGCATTGCCTTCTGCTACACGATAGTGCACAACTGCAAACTCAGCAAGATGCTCTGGCTCGCTTCAAATTTAAAATGGGTTTTAGTATGAGACAGTCTGGTAAGATTGTGAACATGATCTTCTAGAATCAGGACTTCTAGAATTGATCAGCAGATTTTTGTTGACCTAAGAAGTTGATTCATTCCCTCCCCTCCACTCCTCTTTCTGACCTGAGACCAACACTTGTGCTATCAGGAAGTTTTGACACTTTCTGACAGGAGATACCGTCTTTTAAGTCCTATCAATAAGATACAGCGGTGGAATCTAAAAGGTTAATGTTTAGTCATATTTATCACTGAATATAGTCAGCAATGCCTTACTATTTCCTTGTCTTGAGAACCAGGAAAAATGAAACTAGGTCAATGTGTATTTGCCATTACAGTTGTGACTCAGTTTACTGGCAGTGTGTGGTGTCTAAAAGAAAAAAAATCCCAACATCATTTTAGCAGTAATCTTAATACTAAATTTTTATGATACTGTGATCATGTAAACAAGCTAAATGTGCGTCTGGCCTGATTCTCAGCTGGCATAAAAACTGGCATTGTCCGCTGAAGTTTGCAGAACACCACCCATCGGTATCGGCTCTGGCTGGTCACTGTGGCTCAGTGTTCAGCAGACAGCTGCCACGTTAATTGGGAATTGAGGTTTTCTCAAGAGCAGCCAGTTAATGGTATTTAAACAAAAGATTAGGAAAATAATTACTGTTTGTTAATTAGCTATGCTGATGTCTAAACATATAGTTCTGTACATATTCAGGCATGCATCTTCCTTTCGATAAGGGTTTTGAATAATAGTGACTTGAGTTGTAAATAAGCATATAATTTAATTTAGGGACAAATTTTACAGAAAAGTAGATTATAGAAAACATTTTCTAAGAAAAAATATTACATATATACCAAAGCCACTGGAAGTGGCTGGTCATGTAAAGCGTAAAACAAACCAAAGTTCCTAGCCTGGCAGTGAGAGTTTACCAGAAGGGCCCACTGGACTCCATTTAGTGTGTCAGTCAGTACCAACCCTCCATTTTTGTCTGTGTTTGTGTTTTCCTTAACTAAATATTAGCCTTCAAATAGCAAGTGCAGATTCACCAGAGTTTCATAAAAGCCACACAAAAAGGTGTTTTCCATGGTTACGAACTGCTCGAGTGCACCAGTTCTGGGAGTGTCGCTGGGTTATGGCTGACTGCCCTGCAGAGCTTTAGGATATTGGAAAGTCACTTATGCAACAAAGGCAGGAGTGATGTTAGATTTTGGCCAGACTCGCTCCTTAGCTGTGTGGAGGAGAATGAAGCCCCCCCCCAGGCAAATGGAGTGAAAGGGGATGGCATTTGCTTCATTCTCCTTCCCTTTTTTGGTCTAGCAGAAAGCCCTCTGCAGAAACAGAATACAGTTACGGCCCTACCAAAAATTGGAATATGGCCCTCCTGAGGGGTGCAGGAGCCAGGAGCAGCTGTTCAATACAGCATGGCCTCCTGGGAATGAAAGCTAAAAATCACAACAAGGTGGCTAATGATTCTCAGAGCAATAGTGAAACTCTCCAGCTGTGACATTAACCAAAACATGAACATTAGTGCTGTCCAAGGAAGGAAGAGCCCCTGGAGATGCATATCAGGGATTTGCCACTACTGGGTGGCCAGGCATGCTCTGGGAATTGAAAATTTCAGCTGCGAATCCTATCCCTTTGGAAAGCCAGCATTTTCCTCAGTGAGATGACACAATGGAGATGGGATTCATGAGGTTTGGGAGGGTTCATTTTTCCTCCATAAAAAGCCTTTTCAATAGAACACATCCTTGATATCAGAAGCAGTCCCAAAATTATCTTATCTCAGATCTCTTCTTGATTTTGTTTGGTTGGTAACCCATAACAAACACAACACAGTATTTTCTTGAACTTGACAGTTTCTGGGTTTAATATCTCATTGCCCAAAGAAAACACCACCTCCACTACATGCCGGTTGGACTTTATCACTATCATAACTGAATCTGAGTGTTAGAATCTGTGGCCCTCATTCTGATGCAGAGTCTAAGATACTGCCATCCTGTACACCATGATTTTTAACGAACACTTTTAAACTAGATGTTATTTTCTAAGGTTCACAACTCTACATGGGGACAACTATTTTCCTTTGTTGGGCAAGATTGTTATCAGTTAATGTTCCTTTGCACAAAGGAGTTTTCATGTTAAACAGCAGTTGTGTCAGGATGGGAAGAATGATCTTGTGCCTATAGTATTGGATTCATAATCAGATTGGATTTCTCTCCCGCTGTCTGCTGTGCATTGACTGAGCACCCTCTGGGCAAGCCATTTTAGCTTTCTATTCACTCCTTTCCCCATCCATAAAAAAGAGGGTGATGACTGTATCATTTAATTTGTTAGAATTTGCAGTTCTCTCTCAGGTACTCAGCTGCAGAATGCACTGTGGTAGGAATTGCTGTATTGCACCATGTTCCTATGGTTAATTTTCGCTACAACTGCACAACAGCTAAACTGACTCCTAGTCCTTTGTGAAACAGTACAGCTCATCATAACAAGCACATGTACCTGTTGTCTTGGTCAGTCAAAGAGAGACCTAGTGATACATTAGGTTATCGCTCACCCAAATCATCTTTACCAACCAAAAGTTTATCCTTTTAATGCAGAACTGTCTGATAAATGACACACACCTATACTTAATAGAAACTATTTCAGGAAAGTATATTTTAAATTAACATTCTCCTACTGCAGGCAACTTTAAAATACATGACATTCCCAAAACTGTTTGTTTGTCTTGTCTTTCATACAATTTCTTGCCATTTTGGCTAAATATCAAAGCTGTCTGTGTGAGCAAATGTTCTTTCTCTGCCAGCTCCTGTTTTGCTTGCTCCTGAAGTGAAGCATCATAGCAAATTTGTGGCATCACATTAATTTCCTTGGCTATGGGCTATGATGTTGCAAACAATCCTTAGTGAATTCCAATAGCAGAAAGACGAGGCTGGGCAGGAAGAGGTTTCTATTCAAGCCCAATGGGCCAGCTATCAGCTAGTGTAAACTAGTGTAGATCTATGCCATTCCCAGGGAGCAAAGCTGATAAACATCAGGAGAAGATCTGCCTAAGAGACCTGGCTTCTGTTCTTTTCCATGCTTTGGCTTTTCCCTCTCCTAAAAAGGAGTTTGAAGACCCCACCACAGGCTTAGCCTATGTATACTAAAATATAGTATGATCCAGCTTTAACCAGTGAGAGCAGTTTGCCTCATCCTAATCTGAGAACAGAGTACAGGGATCAGAAGTGGTAAGACTTCGAGGAATCCCACCTCCATGTCGAACAAGGGTATTTATATGAAGACAGTAAGATATGGCTAAAAGCCATGTTGTTGGTAGTCTAAGCAACACTCAGTACTGCTCCCTTTTCTGAACCAAATTTCACCATAACAGGAGTCACTGCTAATGTGTATTCCATGTCAACTTAATATTCTGAGCCAAAATCGCCCCTTACAAGCCACAAACATCTCATGACATGTTACAGTGAAGTGAGACTAGCATCTTGGGAGAGTCCGGTGTAAAGCCTGCTCTGCATATATGTAGTTTTGGTCACTTCTCGGCTCTAGCAATATAGTTACATGACCTTAAGGAAATACCAAGCTGACATCTGAGTATTTTCAGAAATCAAGTTAAACATAGTTTGGAGCATTACAGAAGAAAGGTATACATAGTAATTCACCCAGCAAGGTTTGAGGGGACTTTTGTGTATATTATACAGTTTTCAAATGCTTTAGAATTTTTGTTTGAACAGAGAAGCCATTTAAGACAGCATTCTGATGGTTTCCCTTTGATTTTCTACCAAATATCATGAAAAAGTATCTGCCAACAGGGAACTGTAAACAAGATCTTGAGTTCCTTCCCTTCTGAGTGGAACTTACCTGCTCCAAGGGATTAAATGGCCTCTCCACTCATTCTGCTTTCCTAAAAGTAGACCAGAAGAACCAAACAACAGATGTTTGATTTTTGAGCTTTAATTAATTTTCCCCACTGCAGAAGGATTTTTTAGTCTTGCACAACATAGGGTTCAGTAGTTAGTTAAAAAAGCCCTCACCATAAAACAGTACATAAGAATCTTAATACATGGCACTAGCAACAGAGATCTACCCTTTGCAAATTTGTGGCTTCTTTGAATTATTAAGCAAATTAACATGGAAAAAAGGCAAGGAGAATATCTTACCAAATCTGCTTAGTTCATTTCTTCCTTGATTTGCAGATATGAGTACCAGTGTACCTGTTCATACTCTAATATGCAAGCTGCACTGCAATTTGCAAAATCATCTTGGAAAGATGAATTAGTGCACTCAAAAATTCCTTTAAACCTTTGTGAAGGAAAGATGTTCCTTGCACGATTTTTGCAATTACTAGCAAAGTGTTAGCTTTTTGGAAAGAAAAGCTCACCTCACCAGAAACAACTGGGAAGAAATCATTCTTAGAAGTCAGGAGTGCCTTATCTCTGCTCAGATCAGTAAGAAATGAAGATGTGCAGTTTCTGGGGTGATTTCAGGGTAAGAATTAGGAGGCATCATGAGACGTTTGTGAGACTTCGGTAGAGAAGGAAGGGAAGGATGCGGTTCTGCATGCTCGTAAACTTGGGAACTCCTCACCAAAGGGCTTTGTGGGAAGCAGAATGTTTGCATGGGTTCAAGGGCAGATTGGGTCTTCATCAATGAGAAATCCCTTGCAGGCCATTAAATACAGGGAATCCCTGAGCTGAAAATAATCAGAGGGTGGGAAAGAATATGAGAAAGTAAATATGTGACCTGTTTTGAGTCCTCCCTATGCATCTGCTTATGGCCTCTGTAAGAGAGAGGGCAATGGATAAGGTGAAGCATTGGTCTGATTCAGTACAGTTTTAAACCAAAGGCTCCGCCAATGTAATGCCTCTTCACTGAACATTTTGCCTTCAGAAATGCAACAGGCTTTCATCTACACAGACAACCCACTGTCTTCTCCGACTCTTAACTCGATTTATTTTTCTGTAACGTTGAGGCTTGAACATTATATTTAGCCTGACTGGAATTTGGCAAGTAACTTTGCTTTTAACATTGTTTTTTGTGTCTTCATTTTATAGTTAGGTTGTCTGGGGATTTTATTCAGCAGAATGCATTCCCATAAATATATTTAAAATAGACAGAATCACTGTTTGTATTAAGGCATCTATTTAGGTTATTTGAATTTAGATCTGAACATGCAAACAACTGAACAAGGGAGAGGATTGCATGGGGGGATTTTCAAATGAGAGGAAGACTGAAAATGCAGTGAAAGCTTTTGGATGTGGAAGTGTGTGGCATTGTGGACAGTTGTAGTGGAGAATATAATACAACAATAAAATCATTAAAGTACTTCAAGTTTGGAAGTAATCTGGGTTCTTGGCTTGCATTGCATTTAATAGCTTTACATTTATGGGAGACACTCCAGTTTTTAAAGGCAGCTTCAGCCTTCAGACTGATTGCACTTACCACCCCAGTGAAACTGCAACCCATTAATTTTTTACCGAAAGGATCTTCCTAGTTTGTCAAACACATCAAGTGAACATTTTAGAGAGTGCAGACCACAGCAGTATGAACACCAAACGTTATATCGAGAGAGAATGCTGGATTAGCATGAAATAAGAGTCTGATTCTGTTAATAAGCACTTCAGTAAATTCAGTGCTATGTAAAACTGCATTAAAACCAGAGGTACCACATATTTGAGTGAAAACAGTCAGGCAATACCCGGACATACAGAAGTCTCTTGTGCTACCCAGCATGGAAAGGCGTGCAGCGGTTCTCCTCTGGGATGGAGAGCAGCTCAGGTCACCCCAGCACATCTCTCCCTGAGCGCACGTCATTGCCATCCCGCCTCGCAAGGAGCAGCCCAGTTCCCTGCGTGTTTATATCCCCATCATTAAGACCGAACCTTTCCAGTGTCTAAAACCAAACTCTCGCTCTCTAAAACGTTTGCACATTTCTATGTTAAACATCTGCTTAGGTGGCTCTGAGACAGTGTGTTTTGGTGTTGTTCGTGTGCAATCTAGTGCCGCTTCCTCAACGCATGTGTCCCTTCCCTTCACAGCCTACTCGACACCCAGCACCTCCCCCGCAAACCGATTCGTCAGTGTTGGACCACGGGATCCAAGCTTTGTAAATATCCCTCAACAGACTCAGGTGGGCCGCTTTCGACTTCTCTGTATGCCTGCAGCCTCTTCTTCAGTGTACTCTAACGTGTCCCTGCGGAGCCAGCTGCATTGCTGCTGTCACTTCACCCACATGGTCTCAGTAACTACAGTGAAATGTCACTAGCAGTTTGTTTGTCTGTTGTGTTTTTTTGGCCTTATGTAGTAATAACCCTGCTTTCATAACTGGAAAGATCTCTCTTGCTTTCTAAGATACTGGCTTCTAGTGCACAGTTTTTTCCTCTAGAACTGGGTTTTCAAAGGCTTTTGCTCCAACCTATTCCCTAGGCAGTGCATTTAAATGCATATGCAAAATGAGCTCAGAGAGACCCATCAGGTAACAGTGCACCTTAATCCCCCACCAGATACAACGGGAGACTTCTCCAATGACTTCCATGTAAAAAAAATAGACTCAAATTCCTGGTTGGCCATTTGCATTGTGGGCTTTGAGCGAGCAGGATATTTTGTAATTGTGAGCACATCTGTTTCCTTACACAAAGAGAAAAAAGTCCAGTTGAGGCAGGCCTATAAAGCTGGGTGAACTGAATTCATAGTCCTGCTACGGTCAAATCAGAAGCTCAAGTAAACATTTGTGTTTCTTTAGGAGAAGGACGAGGTTTAAATGTGCTTTTTCCAAGCTGTATCAAATTCCCAGGGTCGATTAAGAAAATAGTTGTTGGCAGTTTTGTTAGCAGCTAATTTGAGCCAGATGTTGAAAAATTTAAGTCTGTGCTTAATATCATGTTATCATGGGGGAGAAGGTATAAAAAAGTGAGCAGAACTAGTGTTTTAGGACAACTGTAGTTTCTAGTTTTAAGTGGTCGCTTGACTATGTTACAATTCTTGTAAAGGTCAACAGCAAAGAAATATTTGCAATTTTGTTTTGAGCTGGTTGCAATGACTAAAAAGTAGTAATTCAAATAGCTAGCAAATTGGGGGATACTACTCTTAGGTCTTCTAAGTTCTTTCAAATCATTTATATGCATCTGAATAATTAGCGTACAGATTAATGGCTATCACATGCCACAGTCCAGTATATGCATGAAGACAGACTCCTTGTTGCGGTGGCTTCAGCACCTACACGGTCAATGAAACACAAGTCACCCATTACCAAAGATTTTCAGTTTACAGGGCTGCAACCAGATGCCTGTGAACACAATGTGTTTTCTTGCTATCTGTTCTTTGTGTACAATTTGTTAGGGGCTTTAGTTTATAGCTCTGTCGACAGCACAGGTTAAACTACATTGAATCTCAAACCTTCTCTGCATTAAATAGGGTCACAGAAAGTACACCAGCACTGCAGAGTGGGGTTTTAACCCATCTGGTTCTGATTTTTTTTCATGCCTTAACTAAATGCAGCCTGCACCCCACTTTTCAGGCTTCTTCCTTTATTTGGTTCATGTATGTGACAAGTTTTCATACGCCTTCACATTTAAATTGTATTTCTCCAGTCGTTTTAGAAACAACTGGAATACACACAAACACACTGAAATCAGGAAACAGGAATGTTAAGGTATACTGTTAAAGTCCTTAAGCATTTGGTCTTTTCTTTCATAGCTCTGGAAATTTGAAACCCTTTGGATAATGCTACGTACCTTTTCCAGAAGACTTGAAAAACTACTAGTTGGTAAACTGATTATGTAGTCAGACACAACAGTATTAAGTCTCAAAAATATTTTAAACTTATTTGCATTCTGCAGTCTAGGTTTCCCAGATAAGTTTGTTGACTGTAAACTTTTATCCTCCTTATTTATGACTTAAATCATTTTAAAGTGCTCTAGCCTTACTTTAAGTGCTTCTATGTAATGCAGTATAGTGAATAACAATGCTGTACAGTGAAAAACAATACCCAAGCACAGCTTTCAATTAAAGTCAAACATGCTGCAGTGGGTAAGGAGACTGACTTCGAGTCTCTGACTCCAGCTGCATCTCAGTACTTCTTCTATACATCATCACACCACCACAACCCACTTGATACTAAATATATAATTTATCAGCAAAACTCACTACTTATTCATGAAACAACTCTGAAGCTGACTGTGTTTTAAATCAGAGAAGTGAGGTAAAAATACTAGCTGCAATGATTTGGGATTTACTTAACATTCCCCTAAACAAAGACATGCTTTTTTACTCTTCTTGCAGGTCATTCATGTATAGGATGATCACTTAGGATATTTTCGAAATGAAAATATAAAAACACATAGGACTGTGGTACTAAAAGCAGCTGGGGTGGCTGCTTTCCATCAGGATTTTTATAGTACATTCAAAGTTAGCCTAAGATATGGGTCCTGGGGACCACTAACTGCCAGACCACACAGCTCCCTTAGACAAGAGGAAGCAGTGAACAGTCAGAGCTTCTGAAAGTCAAGCTTAAATATAAGGGTTAAGCAACACTTTACTGCTGGAACAACAAAATAAAAATGAAGACTGTATCTGAACATCTGCTTTTTAAAAATTACAGTCCGGCTACAAGAAAACTCTATGGTCAGTTTTTTGGTGGCCCTGATTTTCTCTTCCAATTGGTGGGTCAGTTGACTGCAGGCACCAGTTACACAGCATTGTTGTTAGTCTTAAAATGCTGCAAAAGTGAGTCTGTGCACTGGGATGTGGCACCGCCGTTCAGCAGAAGTCACATTTCCCATACATGGGCATTCACAGGCTTTCACAGAACATTGAAATAAAATCGCAGACAAATGTACAACAGCATGGCTGAATTTGAGCAAGGATCATTCTGTCCTGGGCTGTTTTTAAACAACCAAAACCAGTACATGCCTTTCTTAATGGGCATTATAAAAATTAGCAGTAGACATTTCTATTAGCAGCATGTTCTGATTTGTGTCACGTTGCTTCAAATATAATCCTTTAATGGAATTTTATAGTATTTGTATAATATTTTATTTAGAAAAAGGTAGTCTTCCTGTGTCAACAAAGGTTGTTGCAGGGCGACAACTCCATGACAGAAGAGACCAGGAAATAAACTGATTTAAGTCAGTACTTCTGATTAAGGAACAAAAGGCCCAAAAGGACTGTTGGCTTTGTCTGGTTTTAGCAGCTTCAAAACTTTTCAGTTGGTTTGTTTTTTCATACACTGCCTCTGCTTACCCCATCCATCACTCTGCCACTCCAGCAGCTCACCGCATAATTGTCCTATCTGGGGGGTTATTTGAATCTACATTTCTGTTTGAGCTATTAGAAGAAACACTTGACTTGGCATCCTCTGTATATGTTGACAAAAAGGCACAGGTGTTGTAACCTTTGCTTGATAAATCATTTACTTTTAGTACTTGACTCGCAAGCAATATGGGGGCATCAGCTTTTTAACTGACTTTTCCGTATGCAAATCAGAGATACAGTATGCCTAGGGTACACAGTCTTTAGTTTCAAAAGCAAGCTGGTCTGGATACCTCATGACTAAGTAATAGATACGTCTCTAGTATTGCCAAGGACTTCTAATAAGGAGAATGGTAGAGGAATGGGAAAGTACCATCACATTAATTAAGGACTAGCCTCTCAGTAGCAACAACACTAATAAAGAATAGTGTTCTGAGTTTGGGGGTTGTTTTTTTTTTCCTAACCAAGCAATAAAAGTAATTGTGAAACACAGGATATGCACTCAGAGTATGTGCAGCTGGTGACACTAAACTAGCAACCTGCTCTTTGTGACCAGAGTTTGCGTTGTTGCTCACTGCTCTAAACAGTGTTTGCTGATCTCTAATGCCCTCACTTTGCTCTATAGTACAAAATTCATTTAGGGATCATAAGTATTCAGTGTGTTGCAGCTCCACTTCACACTAAACATTGTTTACTAGGCTGAGTCCTGTTTGCCACCTACTTACCCTACATCTTCCTGGAAATTGTACTCCAGATGCTAAAAACAGCTCCTGAGCAACATATGCCTGCTCGATCTAATCACTCCTACCTGCCAGTAGCCCATGTGCCTTACACAGTAAGATTACGAGGATGCACGGAAGAGAAACTGCCTCCCAGTGCAGGCACCCAGGCAGAGGATCAACTGCTTTACCACCTGTGAGAAACTAAATGGGTTTCTCCTCTGCTTAAGGGAGAAAGTGTATCATGCACCCTCTTGACCAGCTGTTGCAGGGAAAATCCCTCTCTAAGGTAAACATGCCTTATATCAGCTCCATCCCAGTTAGTTTCTAAAACTTAGTTAAGCGCAAACCCAAATATTTATTCCCTTACCTTTCTCGAGGAAAAGATAAAACTATTTTCTAGAAGAACAGAAGTACAAGCTCTTCCTGCTTCTGCCTTTGCAGGGATCCCAAAGCTACAGTCAGATCATGGATAATAAGCCAAGGTCTTGTCTTTTCACACTTTCCCTGGTGGGGCCCTAGCGCCACTCAGCTACACCAGTGCTCTAGACAAAGCTCATCCTTTGTAACACAAAGCAATTGAAACAAAAGGCCCATAACTTACCTAGCATACTGTGATAAAGAAAAACCCCCAAATTCAAAGAAGCTTATCTAGGCAGCAAAACGACAAGTATGAAAACCAGCAAGCTCAGAAGCGCAGCCATGCTCTTGCTGCCAGCCTTATAAAGACCAGGTACAAAAATGCATGCTGTGAAATACATCTATAAAAGAGTAATGCTGCCCCATAGTAAGTTGGGGGGGGAAATTACTGAAGTTTAGCAAAATGTTTATAGTATAAGGAAATTGCTAACTACTTTATATCTGTTCCTGTTCCTTGCCTTTCCTGAATTAGACAGCAGTATCTTTGTAGGTTCTTCTTTTAGGCTTTTATTTATCTCTAAAAAAACACCTTATGCCTCAGGTGCATATACAAACCTAATTGTACAATTACTTTCTTTTCAAGAGACAAGGGAAAGACTATTCGCTTCCCCACAATCCTTTTAGAAAGCAAACTGCAACCTGCAATTTTTCACCGGCAGCACTTTAAAACAAAGGGCACGAGAAAAAAAATGAGCTTTATGCTGTGTCCTGTAGGTTAGCAGATGTGAGCTCTGTCAGACTAGGGAGGGAGGCAAATTCCAGAGTAGATGGTCCTTCTGTGATAACAGCCAGTCACTGCTGCCTAGACACTTAATTCGGAGGAGTGTAGTGCAGGTGATGCCCCTCACTTCGGCTGGAGGCAGCACAGGCGGGGGGGAGGCAGGGAAGCAGTCTCACAGGTAGCAAGGCCCGAAAGCGTATAGGATTCATAGATCAAAGTCAGCACCTTGAATAGGAAGCTAATGCAGTTCCTCCAGAGCTATCGCTCCTGCAGCTGAAACCGTGTAGCTTAGTTTTGTGCCCAGGTTCCATTGCCACCCTATGGAAGAAAGACACCAGTGCACACATTTTTCTTTTGACAAATAAAGCATGTGCCTCACTTCACGGGGATTTTCCATTTTTGCTTCTCACTGAACCCCTGCCATAGTGCCCTGCCCTTTGCACCATCAGAAAGGGACACAGACCTGCCAGACTCATACACAGCTCATGTCGATGTGCTTTATTAAGGAGTACCACAAACTGCCTGTCCTTTTCTGCCTCTGCACCCTTCTGTCTTTCTTGCATTTCCCAGTGTCCAGGAATTGCTCTGGTCAGACAGGCAACACCTGCTGGCCCTCGGGAAGGAAGGGTAAGGTCAGGATTTTGTGGTATTGCCGCAGTGTGCTAACAGCTGAGCCACCACTTCACTTTGCACAGCAGTTTGTGTTCAGAAAAACTGTTAAGGAAGGGGTGCATGTGGCCCATACATTGCAGCAGATGTGCAGAGAACATGAGAGGCTTCAGGAACAAGATCAAGCCTTTTACTTTGGAGGTTCTGAGCAGAACTATTTATAATCCAGGTCAGCACTACTTGTTGCTTAGGTGACTGGTCCTCCCCAGGATACTTATCCTCAAGGCTGAATGCACCACTTGTGTTCGAGCATGAATGAAGGTGAAGAACACTAATTTGGAAGCATTTGTTCAAATCAGTTCAGCCACCTGAGAATTACATATTCCATAAAGTAACCTCCCTAGGCCAGCATGCACGGCTTTGGAAGAAACCTAAGCTGAAAAGCACTTTTAAGCAGAGACTTGACTGCCCCTTTCCTTCTCTTGGCCCACAGCAGCAAATGTAGTGCCAGGTTTAGGACAGCATCTGCATGCAGGAGTAACATCTCTCCTGGGTAAAGAACAGAAATTTGCAGAGACGAAGTATAAAAAAAACAGGTTTGGGGTGTGGGACTGCAACTTTCTAGAGCTGCTGAAGTTAGAGGGACCACTTTCCTTCCAAACCCAGCAGGGATCTGTGAACTTTCCCATATCAGCAATGGGAAGTGAGGGCTGCTCTCGTCTGACACCCGGAGCAGAGTTACACAGTGCCCAAAGTGCCATCTGAAGTTTAGATTGCTCCTGAGCCTATGTGGGCACTATACCCTCATGGATCACTTTCCTGCTAGACATTTACAATACATATAAGAAATGGGAGACCCAAAACAGAGATCAGAAACAGAAACATTACAATGAACAGTTGAGCGTGTGAGAAGAGAAAGTTGTGTGTGTGACCACTTAATTTATAGTAATTGCCTGGGCTGAAGGGCACTGAAGAAGGATGGGCTTTTGTGGGCTTAAGCCCTATTATAACCACTGAAAGTTCTTATCCCTGAGCAAAAAGTGTTTTGCTGCAGAACCAGTGGCACCAAGCTACTGATAGGTGACCTTAGTGTTGGTGCTGTCTTTCGTCTTCCACCCAGGAAGCAGCTACACTGGCGTAATCTTGAGGGTGGCCTGGAGATGGCTCTAAAAATGTACTATGAGTCTACAGAGAGTATGCATAGAAAATACAGTGTCAATCTCTATCAAGCATCAGCAAGTCTCAGACCCTGGGAAGCTGAAAGAAGATTGCAGATTCTGCCTTTGCTTTGTGTTTGTCCATATTAATCTCGCTCTTCTCTTTTGTTGAAATTAGTCAAGGAAATGTTGGCTGAATCCTTTGCTGAGGTACAACTGAGATGGTTCCACCATGATGGAAGCGAAGAGCCCACATGCAGTCATGGTGCTCTTGATGTGCCCCTGATCCCATAATAGCTCCATAGCCAGCCGTCCCCAGTACAGCATGAGTATGACTGTGCTGCTCTGATCACAGTTGCTAATGACAGTCCAGAGTGTGCTCCACAGAAAGGAGATACAAAGGTGACCAGAAAACAGGATCACTCCCTAACTCCCATTCCCTTCACTGCCTGCTCAGCTCAGTGCACAAAGCCCATTAACTGAGCTTTTGCGCAGAGGGGCAGTATGAAATTTCACTCTCAGATCAGTTCTTAAAAAGCAGCAAAGAACAGTATACCTAAACAAGAAAGCTCGTGTTGCACTATAAAGGTAAAGATTCATAGACAACTTCCCAGTACCGTTACATGGCCTTATCTTCAAAGTGGGTTGGAGCCAAATCAGTCCAGAAATGCCTGGGTTAGTCCGCAGCAGGGGGGATCCTTTTTCCTCTGCTTTTTCTTCCTCCTCCTTGCAGGCTCTGGTGAGCAGTTCAGAGTTTTTTTTTGGAAACTAACACTAAACATCCTATTTTCAATAGATATAGCGTACAATTATTTACAATGGACATACATGAATTTGCCAAACTAAGCAATTAAACTCATAGCAGTTTTTCCCCCTCCTTACAATAAACAGGAAGCTTGTGCGTAAGGCACCGTTTCTGTGGGTTTTATGGCCATTACTTATGCTCCACAGTAGGGGAGAAGAGAGAGAAGAAGTAAGTGTGGGCCTGGTGGGAAGAGTTGGCAAATGCAGAAATATGATGAATGAGCTGGAGAGATTTAATTTCTTACTAAATTCTCTACAAGCTGTGTAACCTTTCTTTAGCTAAACAATTACTCTAAAAGGCAATGATTTTCTGTGTTTTCATTGAAAAGTCTTCATAATAACAATGGCCTATGTTCTCCTTCTTGAAGAACTTCTGCCAAAAAACAGTTTTTCTTTTTTCCATTCAGCAGGAAACTTTATTTTATTTTAATTTTTCAATCTCATATTCCCTGCTAACATGGATTTACAAGGCCTACCATTTACTGCATGGGGCTGGGAAGAAGCTTCCCTCAGGCCAAATCATTTTGGTCCATCTCCTTTATAGGGATTCTTGCATCTTCCTCCTAAGAGAAGTGCTGACACTGTCAGAGACATAATACCAGGCCCAAGTGACCATTTAAGCTGACAAAACGTGACAGTTCCTCTGTTCACAGGTACAGAGTACATGGAAGGGGGCTGCCAGATTTGTTTTTCAATGGACACGCAGCAGCTCTTGCCACTGTTGTAGTGGGCACAGTCAAAAGAGGGAGCAGGTACTCACTTTGGTGTGGTGGGGGAGAGAGTCATCAGACCTTTAAATTCCTCAGCCACTTTAATCTCACATGATTAAAGCAGAGTGGGTGCTGATCCTCACTGAACCACAGAGTCCCGTGACCAGCTAAGCATCATAAAGACTGTATATTGTAAGGACTTTGGAGATGCATCATGGGGAGAGCACTTTCCTGCTGCAGAGCTGCACAGTTGTTCAGATACACACATGCACAGGTACACACACAAATCAAACAAGTATAAGGCAAGATTATAGTTATGTGCCTCTTACTGCATTTACTTGACTTGGCCGATTTCCTGGCCACCCCATGCCCACCCCCAACCTCCATTGCAGATAATGCTGTATTGGATTAGTCTGCCTCACTGCTGCATCAGGTCCCAGATCGATTTATTGACTCTGTCAGACTGGCAAGTACAGTAATTGTTACAAGCGCAGAATAGAAAGCAAGAATGTGTCCACATAAAATATAAAAATGACATTTTGTTCGTTCTTTCCTCTTTTGCCCTATAGATCTTCATGTGTTTACACAGTGGAGAGCACTTTACTTAAGTTAATCAGCTCCTTCTACATTATTAATTGTGACAGTTAGGGTGCTACATGGCAGCAAACATATTATTGAAAACATTGATCTCACGGTGTGGACCTGAGTAGGTTTTGTATGCCTTTCCTTCTTTTGCAACTGCTTTAGGGTACTATCAAATCACATTTCTCTGACTGACAATATGCCATCAATACCATTGATTTCAGAGCGGGGCAGAGAGATGCACATGAGAAAGAAAGGAGCGCGCAGAGGTTCAGTGTATTCTGTAGGCTTGGAAAGGGGTTGTTGGAAGTAGGTAATCACAACAATTACATGCCTGGCCTGATTTCTCTATTTTGTAAAGAGTAATAATTTAAGAGCTGAAGTTTCCTAAGTGTTGAAGATTTGCAGAGATGGCATGATGAGACCTTTTAAAATGCGTGTAGAATGTATACCCTTAAAAAAAACCATACTGACTTTTTACAAGGGTTTTGGAAGTGCATTTGAAAGACATTTCATGGAAGTTCAGCTTTTGCAGCTGATACCTATATGAGCTCCATAAATTCCACACAGCCTGACAAACTCCAGTAGATGTCACATGTGACCTGGATGGAAAAGGTCAGCAGCTGAATTTATGACTTTTGCATTTACTGGAACATTAAGATTTTTGCCAACTGCCATATATACTTTTTAACAATTTTGCAATCAAAGGATTAGGACCACAGTCTACAGTGAAGGTCAAAAATTAAAGGCCACAATCCCTACATCCTTCCCAATGGATAGACATTAAGCTACCTTTGTTCTAAGAATCACCTTTGCTTAATGGCCTTAACATTGAAGTCAAGGAATAAATAAGCTCCAGAGGTGAACACCTTGCAAAATAGACTATCTAGCTCTGAAATTAATACTAAAATTCCATAAGAAGGGACCAAAAGATGAGAAGCCATTTCTTAATGGACAAGGACTGTCCAGTTTATAGCAGATTTCATGTTACCGAGACACTGAGCATCACCTCCCCTCGTGCTGGGCTATCCTAGAGAAATGTAAATAGCATGCAGGGTAAGGATTGGGGCTTCAAAAGAAATACAGTAAAATGACTGCAGTTTTGTTAAAACCTGTTTATATTTTATATTTCCCAAAGGTGTCTGTTCTTAGGAAGGATTACTAACAGCATGCCCAGTTGTAGCTTTCAAACTTTACCTGGTTTTAGTTCAGAACAACAAAAGTTACCATCTTGGTTTAGGCATTTGTTTTTACAGTATATTGTACTCGAACAGTGGTAGAACTGAAAAAGTTTAATCCAAAACCAGGATTTGAAAAAAAAAAATCAAATAAAAATCAAGAGGCTAAAAGTGATCATCTCTTGTAGGTTTAACTATGTAGCCTTTAGTTATTAGCCTTGGGTTATTAATATTCAATTTTGAAAACAGTACTGACACTATAATCATAATATTTTCAGGCGTATTCACTTGCATGACCCACCTCTTACATCATCTGTACAAATACTAGTTATTACACATGAAAAGATGCAGCTAAATACATTTCAGAAGCTAATGAAATGCAAGAGCCACCTTCAAGGCTGAGCACAATTTCTGCATTGCTTGGAGCAGCTTTATACAACTTTAGGTATCCTTTTGTGCTTTTTCTATAACTAAATCTTTTTAAATAGGACAACAGAAAAGGTATCTTTTTTTTAAAAGGGGGATAAAGTTAGATATGAAATTTGCATGTGGGGTTGGGTGTTTTCATCCTTTCATGTGCTAAACAATGAGATTTGAGATTTTGCAGGAACACTTTTACGTGTATTGTTCCATGTTTGCCTCTTCTCTTTTTTTTTTTGAAGGATTTTCTTGTAGTCTTTTGGGTTAAAGATCATGTCTGTCAATCTATGGTATTGGACCCGACTCTACATTCACTGAAATCAATGAGCATAGGAGATGGAAGATCTGTTATCAGCAGGAGTTTGTTTTAGAAATACAATAATATTTTTGTTTAATTATGCTTGTATTTTGCTTTTAGCTATGCACAGTAGAATAAATCTAGTCTTCTTCAAATAAGATAAAGGTTAAAATTCATATTTTCTTTATGGGGAGGGCTTGCAATGCAGTCAGCAGTTATCTCTAGAGTTTTTATTTTGTGGCTAAAGGTATTACCTCTCAGAGACTCCAAAGCAGTCTTCCTTGATGTAGAAAGGGGTTTAGTTTTGGGGTTTTCCCAATTTACTGGTCGTGTAGGCTCCAATCTGAAAGTATAGGCCAGGTTACGTTCCGTCTGGTTCATTCCCACCAAGGGAGGCTCCATAGGCTCTTTATAAACTCGTTGTCTTCCTAACAGTAGCAACAAGGGCAGAACTTGTCCCAGTAATGGTAACGGCTTTATCAATCCTGTTGCAAAACAGAGTTCAGATTCTTTTCCTGGAAGCTTTTCAGGAATATGAGGAGTAAAAGTAGTAACAGTTAGGAAAAAAAAAGATGGGGTAGAGCTATAATTCTCCATACAATAGAGCAGCTTACTTACTGAGTACAAAGAGCCACTTATACACAGTCTATTTTCAGAGAAAAGCCTCACATTCATTGACTCATAAAAGCAGAGGCACCTTTCGATTTTAAGTTCAAGGTTTACATTAGTAATTTTGTCTGTTTTCTCTGTTAGTATTAATTAAATTGAGATAGTTTAATTAGTATTACTAAATTTGATCATTAGTAGTAATTCATTCTGCCTGCCATACTGCACAAATATGAAGAAGCAGAAATAACTAAATTGTTTAATTTCATCTCATTTAATGACTTTACACTCCACCAGGACTTTCATTGGCATCTCACAATATCTGTGAAAATCACGCTACACTAGGCCAAGACCCAACTCCCTTTAGCCAACCATGTCTAATATATCCCTCCTCATCCAAAGGCATATCATTTGCTGCGAAGGCTTTTCCCATTTCTCCATCAGAGAGCTGGCTACCTCCAAAGGCTGCAGTGGCCCATCCGCACCCCAGTCACCCAGCTCCTGCATCATCCCAACCCCGATGGCCCTGACGGAGCTGTATGGAACTCATTGGCCACCATGCCCCTGGCCAGGGTCTCCCTGAGTGTAATGGGAAAAGTCCCATCATCGATCCCCATGGCCGCACACCCTGGGGACTGAGCACCAAGCACAGGCATGGTGCACAGCTGTCACTTTTCTCGGAGCAGTTTGTTCAGTTTACCAAGGTACAAAGCATCAGGAAAAATGCAGACCTCAAAAGTTCTCGCATTCAGGAGTGGGGGGGTGTTGTTCCGCTCAATGCCCTCTTGGCTTTCTTTTTTTAAGGGGAGATTAGGGAAGGGGGGTTCACTGCTGAATTGTTTCATTATTCCTCCAGTTTGCCTACTTTAACTTTAAGGTCAGTGTGGCAAAAAACCCAGAGTTGCCTCCATGCCCCTCTTCCTGTCTGTGTTAATTTGGAGATGGGTTTTGATCTCCTTGCCCGGTACACATAAAGCTTGCCAAAACCCCCAATTCCTCTTCCCTTTCTGCATTTTCCAAACCCCAGCCTTTCTCTGCCCGCTTCTGAAAATGTGCTCTCGTTCTCAGCCCCCTTGTCCAGGAGTCCCCGGCTCCCATGCTACCCCTCTGTCTGTCTGCACCTGCCTGGTTTGTGCTCCGCCAGCCCCGCTGTTTCTGCTGCCCACAGCCCAATTCCTCACCTGCGTGTCCCGGCCCTCCACTGACCTGTCCCCCTACTATTTTTTGCCCTGCTTTTACCTGGCTGTGCACGCTGCCTTTGCTCTCTCAGTGGTACCACAGGGCTGCTCATTTGTCTGCTTCACCCATAGACATCCAGCACTGGCAGAGACCAGGTGCTGGAGGCTTTGGGGGGAATTTTGGAGGGAGCGCTTGCTTTCCCCTCAAGTTCAAGTTATTATCTCCCCTCACTTTCCTCTTGCACTGTGTACTCTCAAGTATTCTCAGGGCAGTCCAGAAAAGCAGTTGAAAACCACCTTTTGCACCGCAAACTCTGCAAAGCAAAGAGCCAGAGCCTCCTCAGCAATTTGCCAGCAGAACAGCCCGTCCCGCTGGGACCCCTCAGCCCCATGGCCCCCCTCATATAGCTCCAGTCACTCCCTGCTGGCACGGGACAGGGAAGGAGAGTCCGGGGGGGCAAACCCCCCGACTGAGTGTGTGTATGTGTGTGTACGTGTGTGCATGTGTGCGCGCTCAGGCTGTCTCACTGCAAATAGAGCTTGGGAGGCCCAGGCTGGGGGTTGATTTTCTTTGGATGACTTTCACCGATTGTCTAAAGCAATAAAAGTAAAGAAACTTTAGGGGAAACGGTGGTTGCGAGATTATTTTTGCAGTCCTAGTGCAGGCAAAACTCCTGAGGCTTCAGGGGAGTTTCACTCGCCTGAGGACTGCAGGAACTGGCTTAAATTGAATAAAACTGTAAGTACAGTATAGGGGACTGAGTAACAAGGAGTTCTGCAAAAGCAACAAAACCGGAGAGCACAATGAAGAATAGAGCGGGTTACGCTGTGGTGAAAGTATGTACTGGTTGTTATAACACCGTGCCTCTAGAATAAATTATGTCCCTTTAAAAAGTAATACTTTAACTGTGGAGCTATATAGAGACAATTAAGACGATATTGTTCTCCTCATTTCCCTCCCACCCCCCTTCCTCCCTCTCTCTGCAGTAGCTCTGTGGAAACTTTTAATGCTGCAGCTTGAAACTTGGGCCTCTGGGTCTAAAATGCCTGAGAAAGCACTGCGGGCTCTAACTGTAAAACATTCCTTCGGTGGGCCCTGGAAACAGGGCGCGCTGGCGCAGGCGAAGTTCAGAGGGATCACATGTAAATGAGGGCTGGCTGCAGACTCCCGAGGAGCGTTTTATTTCACTTAAACCTGAACTTGAACTTGCAAACGCGCTGCCGGAGCCTGGGACAGGCAGACCATGGCTGTGAGGGGCTGGGAGCCGGGGCAGCCGCCAGCCCCATGCACCCACTGTCAGGGCTTGGGGGGGTGCCCGGGCACCCACCGGCTTTGTGCCGTGTCCAGGGGCACAGGAAAACGGAGGACAACACGGGCACTGTAGTTTCAGGAACAGGCTTATGGCTGTTCCCAAAGGGCTCGCTTTTTTCCTAGCAAAATGCTGGAAAGTCCCGTCGCAGCAGTGCGTCTGCCATCCCAGTTTCCACAGGAGTTCCCGGCGTGAAGTTATAAGCGGATCCAAGTTCCAGTGCACACTTTATTTCATAAAAGGAAAGAAATAAGTGAGCTTTAACATAAGAAAATCGAAGTGTTGCACTCTCTAGCAAATCTAACTGTGCTTCCAGCAGAGGAAAATACAGGGCTGTCTAAAAAGTGAGGCATAAAGTGCAGAATTTAAAAACCCCTTTGCAGCATATTTACTTTTAAATCGCAATAGTAGACGTAAACCGCGAAGTGGGTTTATAATGTCATCTTTTTGCTGCTTTGATAAAATATGTACTGCTATTTTCTTTTTCCCTTGCAAAAGGTGAGGTATGTACCAGGGGAGCAAGAGACGTGCCGGTGTCTGTGAGTGTCACCCAGGTGCAGTCGCAGAGGTGGCTTCTGGCTGGGCCACAGGCGTGGGGGTAGCTTCCTCCCCCCCAAAGCTGTGCTTGGCTGGTGGGTCATATTTTGGTCATTTCTGATTACTCCCGAACAATTTTGGCTATGTTTGTAGCAAAACTTTGAAAGGATGAATGGGCGAAAAAAATTCTTTTTGGCAGTAACTCAGGAAATATCTACAAAGATGTCCTTTCTGGAGCAAGACATTATTTCAGGGTTTGTGTTAGGATCATTTTTATTCTGTGACAGCACATAAAGAGACCGGGACACAGCAATGAGGTCTGGCATAGCTAAAATCCCTTCTGTGTGTGTGAGGTTATATAGTTTATCAATGCAGAAACCACCACGGGCTTTGAAAAGTAAACAGCTGGCTTGGGTCTGTGTGCTGCACTTCAGAGTCGTCTGCTGGATTTAAACGGCTAGCCTGCGATTTTTGGAGTGAGGCAAATATATATAGTTTTTCTTTTAAACATGTCCAAAGGTTTTTGCAGCCATTTGTTTTCTTAGTTCCTTTATTTGTTATGATTTTCCTTTCTGTTTCATTTTGGTTTATTTTGCTTTTACAAATGTCTTCACTGCCACCAGCAAGTCTACAAATATATAAATTAAAAAAAAGTTTCTATCCCAGTCAGAAAACCTTACGGCAGTGACAAATATCAGAGAAAGCCATCGTCTCTCTCAAAGATTTCATCTCACCATCCATTTAATCCGCTTGCTGTACCTCAGATCTCAAGTAACTTTCATACTGTGGGCTCACTTTAATGGATAGAATCTATTTTTCATGAAAAAAGCAGGAAATAAGCTGTCTTTCGTACAAAGATTTACAAAATGTAATCATTGTTGAAATATTCTCTTTGAACTGCCTTGTCCGCAGGGGTGTCTGGCTCCCAATACCCCCGTTTCTTTAGAACACCCTTACAAGTTCTTCTGGTAGATCAGGTACACTGGTGGTTCTGGTCTTTGATGTCTTGAATGAATGAAAGAAAAGCATAATAAAAGAGAGCTGTTGATCAAGCATAAAATACTCTTTAAGCTGACAGAATGGCAGAGTTAACACATTCTAAGCTGCTTTTAGGTTTTTCCTTTTTTCCTCACATTTTCCTGTGCTTTGTGTACAGTGGGGGTTTTTATTTTTTGAAAAGTCTCTGATCTATGTAGTATGCCGTCCTCTAACAAAAAACCAAAATGGGATTGTTTCTCTCTCTTTCTCCCTTTCTTTTTTCTCTCTCTCTTTCACTCCACTATCTTTTTTTTTTTTTAAACAGCAAGGGTTACGGTTTAGCGTTACTGCAGTTAGCTTTCAGTGTACCACGAACACTTTAGAAGTATTGTGCAGATTGCAAAGTCAATTTACTAACAAATAAATGAACTTCTACACTTAACTATTTAGAAAACTGGAGGAAAACTGTAACTCGCAAAATATTCCCAAAGTAGAAGGAAGACCCTCTGTCTAAAAGCAAAATTGTAAACCGAAAGACAGACATAAAAATGACCTCACTGTGAAAGAACTTTATTTTAGAGTCAGAGAAAAGGAAAAGTTTTCTTCCTGTAGATCTAATTTAGATCTTAAGTTCCCATACATTATTTATACATCATATTCAAAGTGCCAGCCTACTCTCCTTACTGGATTACATTTCAAACATTTGCCATTGATAAGTCTTTGCTGTATTATATTCAGGCTAAATGCGAATATGTCATAGTGCAGTCAATCTTTAATCCGCTGAGCTTCAGGTTCGGGCAGCAGGGGGTCCAGCACTCAGAGCATTGCTTTATACTTAAGAAACATCTGGGGCCAGCTGGGACACTTTACTGGAACATTCAGATGTCTGAACAACAGCAGGAGTTGCTGTATGAGTGTGTTTTCGTAGGTTTGGGAGGGTTTGGGGTGACTTAGCTAAAAACACTAGCTGTTCCCAACTTGAGGTTTGAACCCAAGCAGAAATCTTGCCTGAAGTGAGTTTGTTGGTCCCAGGAGAAAAGTGGTTTGGACTACTATACATTTTTAATAGTCAGCAGGCAGAAGTCCATACTACAAAATTATTGCACGTAATTTAATGCAGTTTGCCACAGTTGGCATTCTCACAAAAGGTACTGGATCCAGAACTACTGTACACATCGCCTGGAGACTAGTGTCCCTCCTGGGATGGGCTTTATCTTCCTTGAGACAGTATAAATATGCTCATAGTAGGGCGCGGGACTCTCCTGGGTGCGGATGTTGGACAACCAGGAGATTCACTCACTGTTTTATGTCCCTTTGGGGAGGACCAACATGCTACTTATGTCCCTTTGGTATTTCATTTTGGAAAATATAATTACTAAATAATTAATCCTAGCTCTAAGAAAATAACTTGCACAGGCACAAAGGTGACCTTGTCTTTAGTATTCACCTTTTGGTTTATGCAGTAGGATCAAATTTCATGCCTGGAGAAACTCTGGAGAACCCAATAGAGAAGTGGGACAAATCCAGACATGGGGTAAACCAAAAGCAGTTGCTTTATCTGCAGGAGCCCTCCAGCCAGTCGCACCAGCAGCTGAAGTGCCACTGCCTTCTCTCACCCTGGCAGCCCTTCTGAAATTGCATCAAAGCCCCAGTTTTGGCCCCTTGCTTTCAAATGACCCACCATGGGGAAGAGCCTTCCCAGGACCTCTCACAAGGGGATGTCTAAAGGACTGGTTTGCTGCCTAGCTGTTTACATTCTCGTTTTATCTCTGCAACCAGAAGGACGCGTTACCTCAGTTCACCTTCCCAGGGTTAATGTTTTTGATTGCCTTGAGTTCTTGAGATGACTGAAATGTCATCCCCAAACAAAACAACTGAACTGATGCGCTGTGGTGAATCCTCGCAGGTGCCCGACGGTCGTGGCTCAGGTTCAGCTCGGCTGCTCAAACAGCCGCTTTGCCGGCGAGCTCTAAAGCTGCAGGGTTTTTTTTATTTAGGCTCTTATCAAAGGTGGATTTTCCCGCCCGGGCCCGTGCAGCGATAGCTTCCTGCAAGCGCAGCCGTGCCCGGGGCAGCAACGGCTGTGGCAGCACAGCAGCCGCGTTTGAAGTCCCGATGGCACCAACCCATCCTGCCGCCAGGCAGCCAAGCCAGGCTGAAACCTGAAGAAAATGGCTAGCACACACCAGGTCTTACCCCTAAATGGATTAGGTGAAGCAAAAGCTCCTACGTGTGGAGTCTGTCAGAGTTTCAAATGTGTGAATGTCCTTAAATAACCTACATTGCCCGGAGAAATAAGCCAACTGTCACACCCAGTTCTGGATTCCACATTAACAACCTCCTTCCGCAGCGTTAAACTTTGCCCTTGAGGACTTTTGTTTAACTTTTTAATTTGAAAAACAGATAGGGCGGCTTTACAACCCTCACTTTTTGTGCAAGCTGAAAGGTCTCATTGTTAGGGCAGGAGATGTGCAGGTAGAAGTAAATTTAACAAGTTTGCATTTGATTGTCTTTCTGTTTTAAAACACACGAGCGGTGCTCACGGTTAGGCTTTGGAGCCAGGGGTGAAACACATCGTGCAGGAAGGCTGGTTTAAGAAGATTTTAATAAACAATGGGCCTGTTTCTGCGCTCCTGACGCAGGCAGAAACTGCTACGGGAGTCAATGAGGCACTTTCAGTTTTTCTTCTTTTAAATATCCTGAATCACGGAGTGTTTCCTTGCTGTTCTTCCCATACAAAGGCCCCGATTGTCAGAAGTGGCTAGAGGATTTTTGTGTGTCTCTGGTATCTGCAGAAGAGCACAAGAAACAAATAGACTTGCGCTATCAAAGAAACGTAATTGCCATTTCAGACTTCCTGTTTAGGATTCAGTCAAGTAGATATTGTTTATGGTTCATAAAACCTTACTACCGTGAGGATTCTCAGATACTGGCAGCACAGAGTTTCAACTTTCATGGTGCTGTAAATTAAGGGGGGGGGGGGGGGGAAGTTTGA
>JANZLQ010000095.1:3712797-3745050 GCA_026212715.1 Elanus axillaris | reverse complement strand
GTGGCGCGGTGTGCCACCCTGGGGCGGCCCGGCGTGGCGGGGGCGGGGGGGGGAGCGGGCAGGGTGACCAGCAGGTTATAACCACCTGAGGTAACTCTAAAAATATAAATGCTATGAGGTTACTGGGTTTTTTTAAAAAAAATTTCCCCCTGCAACCACAAATTAGAAAAGGCACTGCTAAAAATCACTGGTCTATCCACAAATTTTAATTAAAACCTAAATAAATCATTTTCGTCGCTGCACTTGCATATAAACAATGAAAGAGATGGCACACTTACAGCAGCTTGTCAACGTTTGGTGACTAATGAGTCGCTGTGAAAATACAATCTGAAGGGCCAGAATTGAAAGCAGATTCTTCAGCTAACGAAGGGCACATGCGACCCTGCCGTGGCCATCACAGCAGAAGGCACCGAAACCACCTCTCAGGGCTGGCAGGGGGAAGGAAAAATTTCGTTAAGGCTGGCAGGATGAGCCTTTATTAAATAAAGCACAGCGCTGTAATGCGATATTGCAGCTGCAGCCTTTTCGCCACGTTATGGAGTAATGTTTTCCCCTGTCCTTGCAGCAAACAATAACCATATGCTGGATTTGTTACCAAATGTTTATTTTATTTTTTCATTAGTACACAACGAGGGCTCGGGAAAAAAAAAGAGGTTTCATTGCTTCAAGTGCTTGGGAAGAGCTTCTAAGCAGGGACCCAGATACCTCAGGCAGAAGTGCTCATACCACTGCCCAATGCCCGCTTGCAGCGGGTCCCATTTGACATTGCACTTTGCTGTGCATTACCACGTGTCCCTGTTACATCCTGGATCCGGGGGTCCTGGTCGGGGACGTCTGGCATGTGCAGGAGTGGAGGAGCTGGGATGGATGCTGCAAATCATATTGCTCCTCCCATCCCAGGACACCGGCTGCAGTGTCGTCAGGAGGAAGGCCAAGCAAGACGTCGAATTTAAACAAATTCTCTTGTGTTTTACAAACTCTCCCTATCTGATGGGACAGTCAGCACTGGTGTTGGGGGGACAAGCAGTTGTTCGGCATAGCAGAAGTGAGTTTCTGGTTGCGTGCTGGAGCAGAGACCTCAGCCGCCTGCCAGTGAAGCCCATGAGCTGCTCATGTCCAGCACAAATGGAAACCCTGAGGTCCCGGTTAGCTGTTGCTCTCAAAAAGTGTCTGAACTAAAAGCCAGTTTTATGAAGTAGCCTTCCCCTTTCTAAAAGGCCTTGTCCTTGGCCAAGCTCTGCTCAGGGTGATCAGGCTCTGGAGGAGCCCATGGAACATCGCTGGTGCTCCTCAGGTGGAGAGGCCATCGCTGCATCAATGGTGCAATGGGCTTGGGTATGGCTGTGCTCCACTGCAGAGCTGCTGCCCCATATGGACGCCTCCACTCCACATGGACCCATCCTCCCTGCATGGACCCCCTCATCCCTTCATGGACCCCCCTCATCCCCTCATGGACCCCATCCTCCTCACATGGACCATCTCCTCCCCACATGGACTGCATCCTCCATGGATCAGCAACCCTCACCATGGGAAAGTGTCCTACCAAGGCCAGCATTCATGTTTCAACCAGTGAGTTTCCACAAAAGCTTTGAGTTTGACAAAACATCATTTTCTTAGGGAATATTTTCTCCCACCAAACATTTAAGGCAGACCTAAGTTTCAAAGGTTGGGATTTCCCCCCACAAAGGAACTGAGAGTCTCCAAGCGAGAGCTGCATGTCCCACACACACACAGCTTGTTCCTCAAAAACACCCAACAGCACAATGCTCACTGCAGCCCTGCACGTGCCCGCAGCCCCGCAAGCCGCAGCAATTTCCAGCAAAGACCAAAGAATTGTCTTGCTCCCAAAATACTCAAGAATGATGCTATTTCCGCCAAGAATGATGCTGTTACCATCAAGAATGATGCTATTTCCACAAGAACGATGCTATTTCCACCAAGAACAATGCTATTTCCATAAAGAATAATGCTTTTACCACCAAGAACAATGCTTTTTCCACCCAAGAAGGATGCTGTTTCATTTTGGGGGTCATGGTAACTCACCCCAGAGCGTCCCAAGCAAGGAAATGCCTGGAAATGGGAGCTGGTCCACCTTGCTAGCCTTTGCTTTTAGGGTTTTCTTCCCCTCCAATGCAGCCTTGTGAAAAGAAAGAAAAATTATGTTGTGTGCATTGCTTCTGCAATTCAAAACCCAGTCTTGACAGGGGAAAAAGAAAAAACAAAACAAAACAAAACAAAACAAAATACCAAACTGCTCCCAACTGCAGCACATGCTCATGGAAACAAGATGTGGCGCACACGAGGCTGTCCCAGGGAGAAAGTTTGCTAAAAATAACATATGCAGATTATGTACATAAAATGTCATGAAATATCAGCACATAAAACCGTGTGGTAGTTCAGGCTGTTGCAATTACAACTCAAATGTGCCAGATGAAGGACACGCAGCATTTGGTGCATCTGCAGTGGAAGGCAGACGTGGGGCCAGTTCCCGTCTCCAGTCATTGCTGGAGGCACCAGGGACTATGGCCGGCCTTGCCATGCAGAGCCAAGACCCTGTGAAAATACAGGGGGATGGGGCTTAATATTATTTTCTGGCTAAGGAGGAACAGGGATAGCCCTTGGGCTGCCGCTAAAGTCCTTGTACCTGCAAAGGGTCTGTTCCTGGGGGCTGAGTTGGGGGTTGCTCCACCAGCCAGGAGTAAACCTGGGCATGGCCATGGTGGAGCTGCCAGAAACACCCAGACTGGAGGATTTCCAGTTGTCAAAGTTCACCTAGGCGCAGGATGGAGCTGCGGCTGGTGAGCCGGATGTCTGCTTGGAAAGCAAATCTCAAAAATGTGGGTTTTTTTTTTACCCAGAGCATCACTCATCCTGGGTGAAGCAGACCACTACCAATTACTTTGCCAGAGGAAAGATCCTGGTAACTAATTTTGCTTGTGTATAGGAGGATCTCAGTGCACTTTGAGGCACTAACAAGGTCTGCCAGACCCCCCTGAGGTCCTCCGGGGTGGCATTATAAGGCGGCTGACATTTTCCGTGCTCCCTCCTTAGTCTTCTGGCTGCGATATAAATTTTCGAGTTCTGCTTTTGTTATTTGCCTGCATCTACACGCTGTTTGTTTTTATACGGTGACCTACATAACTCATTTTAATATGTACTGAGGCGGTAGGGTTGGGCTGGAGGGGTGCTGGGGGGGATGCAGTGGCTCTGGCTGCAAGGAAGCCATCGTTTCTGTATTTTGGGAGAGGATGTCAGGAGCAATGGCATCCCCTCCCCTTGCTGTCCTGCTGGAGCCCTCTGTGCTGGTAGAAATGGTGTCAGTCTGTTCCCACTGGTGACCAAAACCATGGATGAACTCTTCTTAACTGTCAATTTTAATAAAATAATCGTTTTGTTTTTTTTTAATTTCTGGCCCCTCTGTTCTCTTCCCTTTTTGCTCCTTCTGAGATAATGGCTCGTTAGCAGAAACACAGTGATGCTCCAGGACCTCCCCAGCCAAAGTGGGGGGTTCCTCAGGCCATGTACATCCACATATATAGGAATATCTATTTTTTTTCACAATTTGTCCTCACATCAGAGTCATCAGGACATGCTGCTGTTGCCCCCTTTGCAAGCCCAGGTCACTGCTTCTGCCTCTTCATTATTTAATATTAAATATTAGTAAATATTTAAGTAAAATGGAGTTGGCTGTGATTTGGGAAAATCCTAAGTTATCGGATAAAACCAGTGGCGTGCAGGGACACCCTGCCCAGAGGGGGCATGTCCCCCCTAAGAGCATTGTGCCTTGCTCGCAGCCTGGCTTTTGGAGCATCTACCTCTGCATGGTGCAGGAGTTTGGGCCGAGAGCTTCCCGGGCGTCTCCGTGGTGGCCAGTGCCATAATATTCTCTTAAGTTAAACACATTACACATTTTAATCACTTTTCTAGCAAATAAAGCTTTTACCCAGCTAGTCAGCCAGAATTAAATGACTTTACAACAGATTTTTATTCCTCCCCCCCTCCCTGCCCCAAGGATACTTTTTATTTCAGCAAACGCACGCTGCTCCAGCGGCTCCCGGGGCGAGCAAGGTCCTTTGTACGGTGCACAGAAAAGCGCTGTGATTCATTGCTTTCTCATTATTTTGTCCTTTTGCTGGATATTGCCGGGGATTTTTTTTTCCTCTTCCTTTTCTTTCTTTCTTTCCAGTCCACTTGAAAGGAGCTGATGGAAGGAGAGGAATATTCATCTCCCAAGTTTGCTCACGTGGCCAGCGGCGGCTCGGTAAACTTTTCTCGCTGCCATCCCCGCACGCGGTACGGTGTGTGCCGGCACGGCGGCGCTTGGCAACCCCGGCACTGGGACAGCCGTGTGAGGAATGACGCTGTTTGTTTGCTCCACGTCCAGCTATTTGTCACTGGCCATTTTGCCTCCAAAGCTTTAATATTTAATGAGATCCGGGCTGGCGGGCACTGCACAGCCATGGCCAGGCGCTGCGGCTTGGTTTCCTGCAATGCGGGGAAGGCTATCGGGGGGGGGGGAGTGAGTTGTGTACTGCGGCAGATGGGACTCTTTTTATTTCGATTGATTTTCAGTTAATAACTTTTAACCTCCTGAACTAAGGTGGCTGCCATCGGGACTCGTGCAAAGAGCAGCGAAGATGCAGCCTGTGAACCGGCGGGGGCTCAGGCATCTCTCAGCGCAGCTGGGGATGCCAAGGGGACCCCAAATGGGAGGTTTGTGGCTTGAGAACACCCCGACAGGGCACATGTTGGTTATTTATTTACAAAACATGCACTTCAGCGGGGAACTCTCTGACCCCCCTTGCTCCATCCCCAGGGGTGCCAGGAAGCATCCACATAGGGAAATGGGTTGATTTTCTATATTAAAAAAGGACAGGAGGAACAATACAAAGATCCCACGCAGAAATCTTCCTAAAGGTCCACTCTTCCCTCAGCACCCCATGTCGGGGCCATCCCACAACCCACCTAGATGAAGGAAAAGCCATTTTCCCAGCATTTTCTCAGCTGGGATGCTTCCCCAGTTGACAGCCCACATCACTGGGCTGTCATCTCCCACTCTTACAGCCCCAGAGCTGGGGTTTGGTGAAGTTTATCTTATTTCTAAGTAATATTTTTTGCACTATTTGGGAGGTGTTCAGGGCGGGGTTTTTGTTTTCTTTCCAAAGGAAGAGGAGCAGTTGCTTGGCTGCTGCTCGCAGCGCTGGAGGGTGCACTTGAATGGCAACATCCAACACGATGTCCAATGTTCCTGGGGAGGAACAGCATTTTCCCAGTGAGACTTCGGAAGGGTCACCCTGGACATGGGGCAGGAAAGCCAGGGAGATCTCCCATTCCCTGTAGCATGGGGAGGAGAGGAAAGGGCTGAAATTATCTCAGTTATTCAGGATAAAATAGCCTACATTTATTTGCCCAAGGGAAATTATTTAAAAGGCAAAAGGTGAGCGATGGAGAGCTCTCCTCCCAGCCAACGCACGCCTTGTGCCACCCACAGAGGCTGCAGCATCAAGGTGCTCTGGTGGCAGAGCTGGTGCCGCAGGGTGGGAGCTGCTGGCTGCAGTGGCATTTGCACCCAGTGCTGTTGGAAATGATGACTGCTCTTGCTTTGGGGCAGCAGAGGGGTGATGGCAGTGCAAAATCTTGCCACCTGATGATATTTGCGAAGCTGCAGCAGTGAGGGCAGTCCTGCGTGGGCAGGAGACTCCTGGCTTCCCACTAAAGGAAAGGGAATTTCTCATCATTTCAGCTGTAGAAGCAAAGCTTGAAAATGCATGCTCTGGAGCCAGGAGACAAAGGAAAATCAGATAAAATATACTTCTGAAAAGGATTTTGAGGCGAGACTCATGACTTTCTAATGGACCGGACTGATTTAACTCCCTTTGTGTTGCTACTGGCTGGTGCAGCTCCAGCTTCTTGCTGTCCAGTCAAGCCAATGGTCTTTCCCTGCTGCCACAGGACACTGCCCCAGCCAAACTCCTGTGGTTCGGCTACAGGAAAGGGTAAGAGATTCATCTGGACATGCAAAGCACTATATAGTGCAGCCAGGAATATGGTTGAACTCTTGGGGTCTGCAGTTCAGGATCGTGCTGTTAGGCCCATCTCAGATATTTCATTCCTCTTCTAAGTCTTCATCATGAGACAGACCAGTGGAGGCATGGCTGGTTCATGATTTGGGAGATTTCTTCTTGGATGGTATGCTGGAAAGGGACTTTAAAGGCTGCAACATCACTGCGCTGGAAGAGGACAGTGGGGCATGAGCAAGCTGGAAGAGGTTTCTTTGGTCATCCAGCTCCAAAAACAGGGCAGGAGCAATGGCAGGCTTGCATTCCCTCTGCATGGAAGAGCTTGCAAGAGCAGCAATCTAAGCCACCCCCATGCACATGCCTTCAAACCCCATTTCTTCAAACACCACTCTGGAAAAACAGCTGGTTGAGATAACCAGAGGTTTTGGGCGCTGGAGGCAGTTGGCCTTCATCTTTCTCACGACATGCACAAAATGCATTGTTATCTTCCATCCACTATGTACACCTAGCTTTGTTCACTGCCGTCAGCACAATAGCTTTTAAGGAAAGCCTCATCTTTGTTCACCTAGGAGGAAGTAATTGGTCAAATTTAATTCAAAGAGAGATCAATTAGAAAAGGTTGTGATAGACAGTTAGGTCACTGGCAACTCCTATAAATCGAAGGTAGAATTTCCTCCTTTGCCATATAGCAGTCTGATGTAGGCGACAGCTCATTTGCAAGCTAAAGATTTAATTAGGAGAAAAAAAAGGTCAGCAGAGATCAGATGTGAATTGCAAAGTGCTAAAGAAGTTTACTGCAGCAACATATTTATTGAGACCCATGCTATAGATCTGCACCCTCTCTGCCCAGAATGCTAATAGCACCCCTTTGAATTCTTCCTATCAACAGAAGAATCATCGATAATATGTGGGACGCTTTAAAACTGTTAGCACCCACTTTCTTTTTATGATAATCAAAGGCCTTTGCTAAGACCCAGAGAATCCCTCACCCATCTTGTTAATTGTGGATCCTTCTTTCCAGGTCAGGTTTCCAGAATGTGACACCTTTTGGGTTGCTGTTTCCTCTCCCATCCATCGTAATATGAGCTTTGCAGAAGGTATTTATTGCTCCTCCTCATCAGGGACATGGTCATGATGTGAATTGTGCCAGAAATACCAATGTGGTGAGAATTCATGGTGTTTCTTCCTCACCTCACTGTATTCCGGATGGTTTTTACGGGTGTGCAAACTGCAGAAATAAAGAGTTCTGTAAAAGCTCTGTTAAAAGCAATGGGAGCAATAGCGATGTGATTACACAAGGTTTTATCTTGTCGGAAAGAGTGCTGCACTGGCCCAAGGCAGCAGAACCCAAAGTCAAGCCACACCATTGATCTCAGCTCCCAGGGTTGCCACAGGCATTGCTTGTTACCTTTGGGGTCTGGGGGAGAGGGGTCCAGGGGAGGCTCAGCGCTGTTTCAGGTGCTACCGGCTCTGCGGGCAGCAGGAGGAACCGCAGCACCACGTGTTGCTTCGGACACTGGGATATAGTGGACTAATAATATGCTCTGACATGCTGCTGCTCCTGCAGACGAGGTGGGAAGCATCATCACTTCATCTGCATCTCCTGCAGCCCCAGGAAGGCTCCCTCCTGCTGCTCTCTGTTCCCTGCATCTCCAGGGGGTTCCCACTGGTGGGGATTGGCATCAGTGCTCTGCGTGCGACAATGCTGCGACTGCCCTTTGCTGGGACCTCACCAGTGGGTGCAGATACAGCTTCCAGCCCGATCTGCGCTGCAGCTGGGGCCGGGAAGGGTTCAAGGGGTGCTGCTTCTTGGCCAGAATCACTGGGGGTCCAGGCACCCTGAAATGTCATTAGGAACACCATGGTTTAGGCCTTCATTAGGTGTCATTCATAACTAATGACTCCACAATAGTGTATAGCAAGATGAACACTGCAAAGGTCCAGAGACAGCCACCAAGGTGGAGAGAAATCAAAATGGCAGCTAGGCCTGGCTGGGGGAACAAGAGCAATTTTTCCAATCACTTCCATTTGTTCCAGTATCACTCAGCCCCACACCCAGTTTGATAAGAGATTGTAATTTCGCTTTAAGCAACACTATATGAAGGACAGATAGCAGATCAGATTGTAGACTGATGTAATTAAACAGGAGACGTTAATTCCCAGCACCTGAGACTCAAGTTCTCCGTGCAGTGTCGATAACACTAATTTCAGTAATTTCGGCAAAGCAAACTGTACGAACAATAGGCAGAGGACAGAGGAGGCTCTTCACTCTTCTGAAGAATCAGAAACTCGCAGCAATTATCAATCAACAGTTCCAGCTGCCTGGTAAACTGTTAAGACTAGAGTAAACACATCACAGCTCTGAGGCTGGAAACAGAAGAGCTGTAATTATTTTGAAGTTTAACTATTGCCCCCATCTCCAGATACAGGGAGTGAAACAATGCAGACCCCAACACACCCAGCTTCCGACAAAGATATGTGATGCTCCTCATGCAGAAATTCAAGTGTGCTTCTAGGATGCTTAAGATTCAGGTGCAATGTGTATAAAGCATTAACCATTTCCTCCCCATGGCAGATAAAATCACATTACCTTGGGCAAGCTACATTCCTGTTAAAATATCAGTTCCTATGAGCCTCGTAAGAGGAGCCAGAGATTCCTTCATCTTTGCTGAGTGTGGGGGGGAAATTCAGCTGTTCTGACAACCAAATCATGTTTGATATCATCCAAGCTGACTCGATAGAGATGTCAAATGGAAGAAGATAGCAGAAGTCTGCCTCGCAGTTTAATTGGCTTACACTTTTGTATATCCTGTTTTAAAAGTAAGGCCTTCAAAATGCGATTTAGACAAGTGAGTTGCGTGGGGCTTTATCCTGGGCGGTCTTGCAGCCTTCTCAGTGACAAAAACAGCACAGCTTTGAACACAGGCTGTATATATGGTTGGATTTATGGAGTATTCATTATTTTAATAGCACTTATTGACTCAGGGTCAAATATCTTTTTCCAACATTTTTTTATTTAAGGAAAGAACCCGTATGTCACAATCTCATGCCTCATCTAATTGGATAAGTGTTTCCTTTGTCCTTGAAACCGAAAAGTAGACTGCGTATCCAGGAGCTACAGAATGAAAAAGCATCTGCCTTTGGTATTTGGCATGCCTCAATTAAAAAACCCGCTGCCTGGGCTATCATTTTTTTTTAATTCTGACCAGAGCACTTCTGCTCAGATTCAAGCAGACAGTTCTGAAGGTTGAGCTAGGGGTATGTAAAAAAACAAATCCTTTGGAACAATATATAGAACATTAACATTTTACATACAACAGAAAAGAGGCCTGGATCTGGCACAGCCAAATTCGGAGTCATGCTGGAAGCATGGGAACGGCTCGCGTGCTTGCTCCCCCTGAGTGTTTCTGTAAGCTCCTGCTGGAGTGGAGCTCAGGTCCTCTCTCAAGATGTGACTCCCCTCCCTCCCAGCCCCACAAATCTAGTGCTCAATATGCACAAAACACTTCCATCTTTAAAAAATAATTGAAAAGGTGCACCCTGAAGTTCACTTGATCGATCCCTCTGAATTATTTTATTTAGAAGACACTTCATTGTGTCAAAGATTTAATGGAGAGGTTACGATGCCCAGCCTTCAGAATGTCAATGCATTAAAACGGAGCATTGCAGGGAATGTTAAAATCCCCGGTAACATACGCCCAAGCAAAACTGCCAGATTTATGAAATATGAAAATGATTATATAGAGTTTAGATAAGACATAGGCTGCTGGCAAAAAGTGGTATAGGGGCCAGAATCCTTCTGTGTGTGTCTTGCAAGTAGTGGGATGAAATCTAGCAGCCTTGCTATGGACTCTTCTGCCTTTCCCTTACATCCCTTTGAGCATTTGCTTCCCAAGCCCTATCTTTTGAAAGGTGTATATTTTTATGTGAGCAGTATTTCCCAGCACACTTGATTACAAAATACCTTCCCTTGTTATTTATTGCCCATTAAACAACATATCTTCTGCATGTACCTTTGTTGGACAAAAGATCTTTGCTATTGAATGCAGACCTTAGCATGTCTTAGGCCAAAGCAGTTTACTGCAACGATCTCTATGTGGGGCTGCAGCTGAGAAGCACTGAAAAAACTCAAGCAGCACAGATCAGGGTTCTCTGCTTATTAAATGGCATTTCTGGTATATGAGAATTACCCTACTTTACTACATTTCTTGGTGCATGCGATAAGGTTATAATACAGAAGATGTCCAAAGGTTTTTTTCCTCTCTCCTTGGGGAATCTCTTTCTTCAGGTGCTGCAGGAACAATTGCGAACCACCAAAGTACTTCTAGGCTGTAAAGTTTCAAGTGAAACGGAAGGGTGGGGGAAGGAATGACAAGTTCTTTTTACTGAAATTCTCTCCCCAAATGGATTTGGCAGAGCCCGGCTCTGCTGATCTTACAGCAAGGTTTATCATTTGTGCAGGCTGCTGCCTGAAGGGGGAAAAGATCTTTGAAGTTGCTGAATGATGGAAGGGTCTCCCCCTCTCCTCTCCCTCACACACATTTTTTAAGGGTGGAGACTGGGAGATGTTCAACTGCCCTGAGTCAGGAAATTACATGACAAATTAAACAATTATGTGTTTTAGTGCTGAGCATCTATTTAGACATTTAGCATCAAACATGCATTTAGCATGAATTCCACGGGCATTTATACTTTTCCCCACCCCCTGCACCTACCCAGCATTATTTTACTGCATGTCTAGAGCTCCCCCACTCCAGCATCTACACCTTGAAGAGATTTCTTTATCATTTAACTTTATTACAGAGGCACTGCCTGGACACTGTTGGAGTGACAAGGACTATTTCCTTAATTACTGTACATTGATAACAGCATTTACTCTGGCAGCTCCAGTGCTATTCAATCAAGCAAGATTCAATACAAAAAAGCTGATTTGCCAAAAAAGAGATTAGTATAAGTGCCTACAGTCACATTCTATTTTTGAAGGTAAAGCTACTGTGTCTGTGAGGTTTTTTGTGGGAACTTCATAAAGAGAGATTAATCTAGTTTATCTCCTTCAAAAGATATTTGGGGAAATAGCAGAAAGTCACTGGTTTAGGCTCTTCTGGTAATAATTTTCCATAAACATGTAAAATAAAGAACTGCATGGAAAGTGCTAATCAGCAGCAGGAAGGTATATTTTTTTCTCTCACGTGGACGTAGACATTTGTTGTGAAAAACTCTATGTTCCCCAGTTTGCTATTGCTGTTCTTTGTCATTTAATCAAGTGGTGACTGTAGCTGTTGCACTTTAAAATTAAATGCTATTATTTATGGTAGAACTTGTTCTAGTTAAAAATGCAGACCTCAGCACTGTGTATGTTTGTAAGCAGAAGGTTAAGCAGGACATTTTAAATGGTAAAGCAAAGGGCTTAATCAAGGCTGAAGAGCAAAATGCTGGGGGATAACAGATATAGTAAATAGGCATTAATCACCATACAGGCTTAATCCAGGTATTAGGCAGTCTTGGGGCTAATATGAAGACTCACTTACATAAGGACTTATTCTACCAACCCTTAAATAAGTGAATAACTTTATTCTTTGGAGAAATTTCACCAATGTTAAAGGCTCTTGCAATATCAGGCCTATATTATGTCTTTGTAAAATGATCATCACACAATTGTTTTGCCTGAAGGGGATTTCTCAGTTAGGAGGCACATAGGGGGTGTGGTTCAAGACAGGAAAAAAATTGAATCGCTAGTGCATAAGGAGCCACTTTTCCATGGGTTTGTTGTTTGTTTTTTTTTTCCCTTGACACTGTCTATTACTGTGACATCAAAATCCCAGCTAAGTACTTCTTGCCAAAGATGGACCAGATAAAATCACGAAGCCAGTATCATCTCATGGGAGACAGCTCACTGTCTTAGTGACAAATTTAGTGACTACAAATCCAGGCTTACAACGTAGTCCTTCCCTAGTCATAATCCAGCGCTTGCACACTGGATTTGCATTTAACTACTGATGAACTAAAATTTCAGTTTCAAGAAGATAACAGCACATTCATAGGTACAAAATTTGCTATACAAAAGTTTTTTTATTAGATGCTTAGAAAGATTAAAGTGCTTCCATGTTTAACTTAACATCAAAATTTCCAACTCTTTATACAAACAGACATGTCATATGTATTGACACCAGCACACAAATACCAGCCTCCAGCCCAAGATACGGATTTTGGCATCCTGGTCAAGCTTGCCTTGCCTAGCCCTGAAACAGAACAGGCAGACTCACGGTAAGCACAACATGACCTAACCTGAGAAAAGGGGAAGGAGATGGAAGTGGGGAATGGGGTAGATGGCCACAGTTTATCTATTCAAGGAATAACAAGATGAAAAAAATCCACAAACCTTTAATTGTGAATGTAGGAGAGGGACAGTGATGTAACTGTTCCCAGGGAACACTATTCTTATTTTGTAGAGGGAGGTGAGCCAAGATACTTAAGCTCTAGAGAACCTTTAACACAGGAAGCTATTTATCATAACAAGCTTGGTTGATACTGCTCCCATACTGAACCAATTAGATTAGCCTATTTCGTCATACTTCATAACTTGGGATGATAGGTTTCCAAGCATGGTACAGTGCAGTAATTGAATTTTGATCAAACACACATGGCCCATAACCCAGTATGTGAAACTTTCAGAACAGTTCACAGCTTTTAAATATCCAGTCAACATGTTGCCAAAAGTACAGGATGTACTTGATGCAAGTGGGAGAGGAGGGGGGAGCACGAGTCCACGCCGTAACTTGGTACAGCTGTAAAACAAACATTTTTTTGTTCTGATTCTGTTCCTACTTTAGCAAAGGAGCTGGGAGGAAGACAGTGAATGTCAAGTAAGTCGTTTTTCTCCCCAACCCCCACACCCCCCGGGCACACATTTCCCTTTTAACATTCTTAGATTACCACAACCTTTTAAATTCACTATACTGTACTTACATACTGTATTAGACACACCAGCAATTATGTTTGTTAACATAACACATCCATTGCTTACACTTAGTTAACAAAATAACTTAAAAGTCACATGCATCATCCTCTTAATAGGGTTATAATCAACAGGACCATGGAATGAAAGCCCTAAAAATTACCCACCACCTCTGCATTCCCCGGGCTTCTGCCTCTGCCAACACAATCCATATAGTGGGCAGTCTCATCAGGCTCAAGGTGAACACTCAGTCAGTTCTTCGCAGGCAGTGACCTCCTCTTACATGTTCTTGCCATGTTTTCTCCACAGTAAATCCAAGGAACTTCTTTGAAGAAGACTCTGTGTAAAGGAAACAGGATACATTAATAAATTCATTCCCACTGCTTTACTGACTAGGGGGCAAAGCACCCACCGCAGAAAAGGTTCATGACATGGAAACTGCTGTGCCAGACTTTCTTTTGAGTAAGTAATGGCTATCCATATCAAAGCTGCTCTCTGGCCTACAGCTAAAAGTCTGGCATGCTTAAGCAATGGAGCAGGATATCCCCAACCTCTGCATATGGTGCTGCCAACTTCTTTCTCAATTTTGAATGCTTTGACCTGAAAGGCAGCTGGAGGCAGCTCCAGGCATCTCAGCTACCTGAAGGGGAAGCACCAGGGCAGCCAACACCACTTTCGAGGTGGTGCAAATGACATAAAAGATGGGAATTACTGCTACAGCCCTGCAAAGTGTAGGATCTGATGGTTCTAGCTGCACTCTCTGGATCATCTGCCTCCGAGCTGTCTCGCACACCTGTTCTGGAGTACAGCTGTGTAAGAGAAGCAGCTATAGGTTCCAAGGGGAGAAACGGTGCTTTTCAGATACAACAAAATGCACATCTCATTTAGTCTTGCTGTTGGTTGGGGACAGGTATATTGCCCGATTACAGCCACTACCCTGTCAGAGCAAAGAGGATAAGCTGGATCCATCTCCCTCCCCACCCCACTCCCCACTAAGTTACGATGCTGCAGAGAAAAGGAAAAAAAAAAAGAAAATAATTTGGTGTTCAACTTCTCAGACTTGGACCAAGCCTCAGCCCAAACCAAGGTTAAACAGGCCTTGTTCTAAGCCTCTTAAAGATAGGATTTATATAGTAATTACAGTAATGGAAACTGATCTTTATAATTTTTATACTGCCTAAAATTCTGCTGTGTCATACGCATCTGCAGAGCCTGAGAACTGTGCTCCTCGGAGAAAGCACTGCAGTCTTGAAAGCAGCCATTCAAATGTATAATGAAGAATTATCAGAGCATGAGTATGTTTGAGATTATAATGAAGCACTAAGAGTAAGAATCAGAAATCCTGGGAAAAGCAAGGAGTTTGTATTTGAGGCAAGCAGTATTTTTCTAAACACTATTTTGTTGGGAGTATATGGAACTCGATCTTCATCACACACAGTGCAAACAACATTGAGACTGCCCTTTTTATTCTTACATTTCCTTTCTCTTCTTTTGACACAGTCTTAGTTCTAGAGAGTAAGCATAGTGCAAAAGGCATCTTGGCCTGACAGAATCCTCACATCCACTTTCCGGTTTTCTCTGTTGTGCAAGGAAAAATACCGGAATGCTAAGTCCTTGCTGTATGATAAAAAACAACTTCAGAAGATTTGGAGATCTGATAGGGGGTTTGGCTCCACCTTCAGGAAGCAGAAGGCAAAGAGACAACATGGTTTTAGGTTTCAGACATACTTTTGCAGAAACTGAAGCCTACAATCCCCTCTTATTAACATCTACTGCTCCCCAGTGTGTCTTTGCTTCATATATATTAAGGATACCTTGATCTGATGCCATGACATTTCTACATACTTGATTCAACCCTGAAGAGTCCAATTCCTCCTAGAGGTACTTGAGAACTTGTGGCAGGTAGCCGATACATGAGCAAGTCAACAAAAAGCAGCTTTCAGGTGAAAAAAAGAAGTTGCAACACATAGGATGTTGTAGAGCTGTATCTAATATTATTAATCGCTTACACTGTCAGTGCTAAGGTTTCCATACAGAATGCAATTTTCTCTTATAATTCACAGCAATTAGAAACAATCTTTGGGTAACACAGATGGACTGAGAGGAAGAAAGTGGGAAGAGTCTTGATCAAATTTCAGTCTAGCAAAAGACTTAAGCATATGCCTAAAGTTAAGCTATTTTTTCTCCTCAAATTCAGGCAGAAGATGCAAACAGAATAATCTCTTGTATTCCATCTCTTGGCAAACTGATGCAGGCTGAACCCAGAACATAGCTGGTTAAAAAGCATGATTTAAATGAATTAAAATGATGCATTTTTTTAAATAAGCCATAAAGTGACCATTCATAATAATGAAAATGGCAAAGTAGTTAGGGATGAGATGACACTGAGTTTGAAAGACTGTATGATGTATTAATGAAATAATAGGTAATCACAAAATTAGTGACAGTCATATAAGGCAATGGAAATGTATGGTTGCTTGCAAAATCTTGCCTTTGGCACTTTCCCAACTGGGTGCTTAAGCACCCAACCTTATTGTATTCAACATCATTTTCTGGAGGAAACAGGTTTGAAAACTGCAGAGCAAGCAACAGGAATGGCTCTCAGTGCAGAAATGGACTAAACACCTAATGAATCTAAAAATAAAAAAACCCAAAACACTGAGAAGATATGCAAAAAGACTGAATAGACATAGCTGTGTAAGCAAATATAACTGAATATACTCTTGAGGAACAAAGGAAACAATTCTTGATGGGGTGACAACAGATGTTCTCCAAAAAAATTCTAACAGAGCATTTCAAACACAAAGACCTTCCTGTGGAGCTGAGAAGTTTTACTGGCAGACATACAGTAATACATCTTTGGAAACATAATAAAACCGAACATTTAAGGTGTTATCAGGTCCTGAAAGCAGAAGTGATATCTTCATGTAGTAAGTGGTGGGTGGTGGTGGAGAGGGAAACAGTTACGATAACAAAATACTGTCACAGGAAGTTGCCATAGCATAGTTGTGATTTAAATCACAGGAGGAGTAACTAGTCAGAGACTTTATTCTAAAATATCTCTAGATCCATTCTTTTGGAAAATGAGCTCTAAACACAAGTGAAAGATGCACAGTTTGACCTATCTGAACAAATACAATCCAAAGTAATTTATTAATACAGTAAGCACACCTAAGTACAACAACTTTTGCACTGTGTGAGTGAATACAAAGTGCCTAAAGCTGAATGTTTCTACCAGCTACTGCTTTTTCAGATCATGGTTAAGCACATTGCAGAAAATCCTAAAACGGACATAAAAAAAAAAAAGAAAGGGACAGGTTTATGGAGTCATTTTTGCAATGACTGAACTGCACTGGTACTTAGGGAAGATTTGGATTTAACTCCTGGCATAGATCTGCAGCATATTCAGTGAATAGCTTTATACGGGTTTTTAAAGGCTAGGCACTTCAAATTCTTTTTTTAAACTCTGGCCTTTACTTTTTATGTTCTTTATTTTTACAGATACAGAATAATACTCCTTGGTCTTGTTGGAATGTTGAAAGGATTCCTGAATACCTGCAAGGCCAGCTGATACCATTTTATATTGGAATGAGGCAGGAGGATGACATAGTACGTTGTCTAATAATTTTTATTGCTTTGCAACTGTTTTGGGGAAAACAATCCAGAGAGAAGACTATTCCAGTGCAGTCAGAGCAATCAGAACTACAAAACACTAGGACGGACAACTTGATTGACAGGAGAAAGCTAAAGCAGGCAGCAACACAGAAAACCATCATAGGACAGACATTTTGATAAATATTACTGTAGCCAATTTATTATTAACACAGTAGAACAGCTTTACATCTTGCATCACACATTTCACAGCCCTTATGGTAAACATGCCATATCTGACAATTACAAGATGAAAACAACGACCTCACTAGCTCTCTACTGGCCTGCAGTACTATCTGCTTACTCAGTTAACTCTCTCTAAACTTCAGCTAGGCAACTAAACAAGCATATAGAAAGGCAGATATGAGCGTTCAGATATATATCATAATTCCAACAGTATCCAATACAAGTTCCAATGGTTACGCCATCTGTGGCAGTAATTTCTAAAAGTCTTCACAGACAAAGGAGAGGGTTGTGAAAGAAGTGGAAAGTTGTTAGTACAAGATAGAGGATCAAGTGGAATACCATTTAAAGGGAAGAGAAATAAATTTTTGCTAAGGCTCGAAACATTGCTCTGTCTGGTCACCCGTGACTTCATTCTGACTGCTACGACAAAGCAGTGCAGTCCTGACAAGAGCATGCACTGGTATCACAAACCAGAGAGCATTGGGATGAAAGAATCCCATAGCGGTTTTTATTTCCTGGATTGGTTGACACAGATCTTCTGTTTCTACAGAAACACTGTAACTTGGAATAACAAATCTTTCTCTTTGCTGGCTACTTGGTTTCTGGGATTAACAAACTATTTGATGGACCTCATAACTAATCATATTTTTATCTGATTCACACAAAATAGCTCCCGTATTCTTTTATGGATAATGAAGCACAAGATGGATTGCTGAAAGTCAAGCCCTCTGCTACTTGTACACATGGAAATAGATTTTAGAACGAAATCTGGTGTGATAATTTGCCCAAGGCTATTTTTTTTATTATAATGTCCATGGTATCTTCCTATTTTCACAGCTTCAGGGTTAAAAAACAAAAACCAGACAAGTCACAGGATAATCTTAGCCATGAGATTTTATTTGATTGAAACATTTATTTTCTGTCCACTTCCTGTCTGTTTTTGAAAGTATTTCAGGAGACAAAACTGACATGCACAAAGAGCATTCAGTGAAAGATAGACAAAAGGGAGATGCAACAAATTATCAGGCAAGTGAACTAAGCTAACAGAGCGTTCTTGTCTCTTTGAACCCATAAGTAAAATGCATGTTAACAAGTATTCCAAAACTCTGTCTTTCTTGCGTGAAGGAAAGAATTAATGTTAAGCACAAAGTATTCCTTGTGGTTTATTCTCATTACATGGTATGTCAGGTTACACCGATTTGGAAAAAACCAGCTTTACAAAGCTTTCTGTGCAACAGTCCTAATGTAGGTCTAAAAGAGAGTAACACCCACAAATCGCACTTTTAAAAACCAACTTAGGCATCTCATTTTTTGTAATTCCCTTAAAAATACCACTTGTGGACACATTAATAACATTTTGAAAGTTTTATCTGAAAAACAAAATAGCTGAAATTTTTGAAAGAAAAATCTACACTAAAGTTTATATAATGTGGATTTCTCACTACATTACTGCCGGTTTTCATTAGAAGGTGAAAGGAATGTTTAAAATTGGTCAAATAACATGAAGATTCTGTTGACATGTTTTCTGTCTCTGTGTGCATACTCTTCTTTAAAAGGAACATCTAGGTAAATCTTGGTTGTCCTAAAGACTTTGGTCAAATAACTTTGAAGGACAGACTTTATTTCACTGATCTAAAATCGGAACATTTTAAGGGCTTTATTAGTACAAAGAATTCACTTTTTACATTTGACATGTAAAACACATGCACCGATTTCTTTTCAGAAAAAGAAGGTATGTATTTCACTATGGATGGTTGCAAGGGAGGGGAAAAGAAAAAAAAAAATCAAAATAAGCAGAACGATTATTTCCTATTCTAACCTCAGGGCACCCCAGGATACTCACTCCTTTTTTGTGATGTGTCATCTACAGTTCCATTTTTTATGCATCCATAGCTCTACTGTTGATCAGGACTGACCAAATTTTGCAACTTGACTAAAATTTGTCTTTAAGCTTTACAGAAATAATTATTTCAATTAACAGAATTTCACAGAATACACCACCACAAGATTTAGGGTCATGTGGATTTTAACTAACAGGACAGAAAGAAAGGCAGTTCCTGTGGTTTGTGATATTTAAGTTCATTTACAAAATGCCATGCATAGTTATGAAAACCGACCCCAAATATAATCCTGGCCCATCCATGCTCAAACTCTCATCAATTTCAACAGACTAAAGATCAGCATAGTTATTCTGAACAACTCTTCCTCCACCTCTCTGTAACACTCTAAATTACACTTACAGACACAGAACAACATCAGTGCAAACTGCAAAAGTCTGCACATTTCACAAATGGTACAACTTAGCAACAAACTACGTTCTCACAGAAATAGAGCAGTCACAAAGAAACTTGGCGCCTTTGAGGTAAACTCACTCACTTGAGGAATTTTCATATTTTATCATCTTTGTTCGATGTACATTTAATATGCAGTTCTGATGAAGTGTAATTAATAAGTCATCAGCAATTTCAGTGGACAACTGGATCCATCTGTAAAAATAAAACACACCTATGCATTTGTGACACTTACTGCCAGGGTTAAGGATAGGTCTGCATTTTCCTGAATGTTGCATTGGTAATAGTGAGCCGTGTAAGCCTTGCTCCATAGTAATCTATAATGTAACTAGAGCCATCGGAAGGTCCAACGATCTACAAGAGAAAAAGAACCAAGACTTTTCAACATGAAGTGAAATATATACTTTGTGCTAATGTCTCAATTACTGCTAATTTTCCCATCATAAAATTAGTCATGCTTAATTAGTCAAACAGAAACTAGATTTATTTTGAAGTTATGCTGTAGTTTAACTATTTTAGCGAGCACTGTCTCAGGAGGAACATTTCCCTGGGGCTTCTAATCAACCAAATTACACAGCCAGGCGCTGGTACTAGGTTAAGCTGATGCAGATTTGAGTCACAAAATCAGGCTAACAAATGAGTGGGCTCCAAACCACTTTTCTTGAACAAAGGAGGGTAGGCAGGAGAGAATTAGGTTGCTGACAAGTATCTTTGAATTACTGCACAGGTAAGGAATGGAGAGAAGGAGAGAAGATCATGGCTTTTTTTGTTCTGGAAATGCTAAATTGATGTAGGGTCACCAGAGAGATGAATAAGGAGAGATGAAAGATACTCTCAGCTCTATCTGTAAGTGATCTGAGGCAAGATCACTGTGATAGCATAGAAAGGAATTTGAGAATGCATATCATTTAGAAGATGTATATACAAAGTTGCCTACTTTAAAAATATGTTTCTATAAACCCATACAAACAATTCCTATCTCCACAATGCATTTTAAGTTCATCACAGGCAATTTGCAATTCATGCTAAATGGATGCACTGTATAATAAGACAATTTTGCAATGTCATGATGTCACAAGACATCACCACAGCTGAGGATTTAACCATCATGAATCCTACAGTCACAGCTCTCAGGTGATATGGGACTTGTATTTGGAGGAGAGGCAGAAAAAAAAAAGCAGCAATGTATTCTCTCCTGCACACTGCATGGACACCCCAGATGATGGACACCATTAGTATAAAACACATGCAAACACAGAACTTTAGGATACTGGGAACAGCAAGATAACTCATACAAAGTCCATCACAGTGTCACATAAAGAGCTCATAGGTTCTGACAAAGTGAATTGATGGTGTTGTATCTTGCAAGCTATTCATTACAAGTATTTATAGATAGCTAACCTAATTGTTTAATTCAAACAATAAATATATTGATATTTTGTGTCCATATTCTACAACATCAATCTACAAACAGAGCTAAAATAAATGCCTTTATTTTTCAATACACAAAGGTTCTTAAGGCTAAAATGCTAACAAAGAATTAGCAATCAATCAAAGCTTTAACAAACATAGATTTGTATCTTGTTTTGAAAGCCCTGACTTACCTGCATTGAAATAAGTATGAAATCAATTAAGCTACCAATTCCACAAAATCCTACAGTGCAGAACTTTAACAAACCTAAAAAAGGAAAATAAAATTTAACTGGAGCCCTAAGCCAGTCACTATGAAGTTCATAGGTTTCTGGTGGCAATCACATCCTGACTTATATATATATATATATATATATGCATGCATCTAGAAACAGACCTAATCTTTAATTATCAGGAAAAAACACCACATATTCATATTTCTACATCCTAAATACACTGTAAAGATTTTAAACATAAACTTTTTTTTTTAAACAGATAAATATTCTTATAAATATTCTTAAAGAAAGACAGGCAAAAGTTGATAACCAAGTTACTGGAAATTTTCCTTTCTTTGACCGAGGCACAGACAGAAAAAAATCCGAACTTGAGTTGCAAAATTTACTTATGAATAGAAAGAGACTTTCCACCATCTCAAGAGTTGCAGCACATACTGACTTGATTTTCAGAACATGCCCTTTGGAGAACAATCCTTTGTATAATTGTTGTATTTTTGCTGAAATTGGAATTTATTTTGAATATATATACATATATATTTACACTTATTTTTAACCAGTATTCAAAAATGTTGTTTTTCTATGAATAAATGCAAGATTAATAGAAAATATATGGGAATCGCAACTAACAGATAAATATTTCATTGGAAGTTGCCATGCAAGGCAGACGTCATTTGGAAAATGCCTTCAAAAGAAGGAGGCTGTCTTAATTTTTTTTTTTAATATCAGTAGTTTCTTGTACAACAAATATAATGCAATGAGTACTATATATATTGTAACTAATAATTCAGCTGAACTTCAGCAAACATCTAGGTTATTTTGAGAATGAGATACTCATTTTGAAGACATTTATCTCTTTACCCAGGCACAGACAGTATGAAGAGGAATGCATATCTATTGCATTTAAGTCAATTGTAGGCTATGCTGTATAGGGAAAACACAGTTCCCTCCTAAAAAGCATATCCTTACTGTGCTTACAAGGGCCAGCACACTTCTGAGGCAAGAGAGAAAGCATGTTAATAATATCAGCCAGCATGGCATCCCAGAGCACCTCTTCCCCACAGCCACAAGTTGTGCTGTGCTGCATAATACCTGCTAGTAAAACCACGCAGCTGTTTTCCAAAGAATGAGCCTGCTCTCTGTCAAACACCTGAAGGTCTCCTGACCTCCACCTCCTCCTTTGCGCTCCCCCTCTCTCAGAAGCAGCAATCTGTCCTGCATACCAGCTCCTCTCCCCCATGCCCTGTTTATGAGGCTGCATATGGAGGAGAGCGGGGGAATAACTGCATGCATGCTGCAGGAAGAGCATCTCACTGTCTGGATATAGCTCCCATACTTGACAAGCCTGATTTATAAACTCCAGGGAGAGAGTTTATAATATCTCCATGGAACAACACAGAGGTCACACAATAGGAAAAAATACCTAATGACCAAGAAGATGAAAGAGTAGTAGCAGGATGGTCTTTCAGCTGATTAGAAGAAAAGCCTATGTGCATATTACAACTAAAGTGGTGCCACTTAAATGTGCAAAACCCCAAGTATATAACTGTTTAAAACAATTTGTTTCCAGTGGCTGATGTGCAAGACTTGCAGCAGCCAGACACAGTTAGCCTGCAGATCAGTACTGGCAGCAGTGTAACAAAACATAAAGGAAACAGCCAGCTAAAGAAATGCTAGCCTTAAGAAACAACAGTTAAGACAATTAAATAATGTCAGACTCTGGTGAACAATTTACTTTGTTATTACCTGCATCGAGTGCAGTCACCATTTAAGATACTTATTTGTGACACTCCTTATACCGTCTCCTCTCAAGCTGTGGTCCTGAACCTCACTGCCAATTGGCATTTTAGCAACCCAGCAGTTCTTTTACCATTGCTGGTTCCAGCAGCAGCTCCAGTTTACTCGAGGAACTGGCTGCTCCGTTATGTTACTGGATATAAAAGAACTGTTTCTGAACCTGGCATATATTTCTGGAGCGCAGGGTAAAGTTGATCTTTCTTTTCCTCCTCACTTCCCTCCCTACAAGCAGATCACACTGAGAAAATAAACTGCTGTAAAGCATGGAGGGAAAAAATAGTGCTCTTACGCAGTAATAACTTAGGGTTTAGTTCACAGTGTTTGGGAGAGGAAGAGGTTGCCCTCCTGATTTCTTCATATTCAATAGCTTGTTTGTATTTGTATGCTCTTTAAGCAAAAGAGAAGGGAAAAAATAAACCAAAGAACATTTACAGTCTTCATTACACTTGCACAAAATATTTCAATGCTATTAACCTTTCTTAATAATTTTTTTGCCAAGGCATGGATGACATAAAAAATCCCCAGTCAACCACTGTCAAGGAATCCAATGTACTGATTGTTATTCTTTTTTTCTTTTCTACTGTAACCTATTTGCTTTTGTCTTCTTTACCTTTAAAAATCTTGAAAAACTGACTTTTGAAGAGCTGAATTTTAAGTCTTTCAACTTTGGTTACTTGTTACAGTATATTCCAGTAAGGATAACAAGCATGAGCATGAGGAACTTATATGTAAGAATGGAGGATTTATAGATCTAAGTTACTACAATATATTACAAAATAATTACTGCAAATTATTATACCAAATCCAGTGGTATAAGAAAAAGGTGGACCTTATTAACCGCTTCCAAAAATGTACCTTTTTGTGAAACAGATGGACAAAGAAAGTGCTAATTATAGAATCTCAGGGAAAAAAAGACACAGATGTTAACACAAGATTATCGAGAAGGGCAGATAATGTTACTAAAAACCCAAGCATTTGCATTTAATGGGCAGAAACTCAAAATTCCCAGCTGAAGTGACAGTAACATGTATAGCTTTTTCCAACTCATTGCTCCATGCTATCTAGACTTAATTTTACTCCATTTGTCCAGCTCACAAACAAAGCCAGTGAAAGCAGTTCTAACATACTAAGGTATTGCCATGATTTAAAAGCCAGTGGCACTATCACCCTGGGAATCAGGTCCTAAAACCACTAACCAGAAGTAGGTCTTTAATTAAAGGTCCCAGCTTCTGCAGAACTGTTAATAGTATGAGCTATCTTGAAGGTATGCATCTGCCAGAATAAATTCCATATCCCAAAACACTAGGTTTACTCTAAAGGTTGTCCACTATTTTCCTGGTAAAACCAAGCATCATTTAAGTAGCTGGCACATGAGTCAAAACCACTTTTGTTTCAGTGCCTCACAAAGAATGCTGTGGTAATCATCAGTGCAAAGCAAACATAAAGCAAAACTATGAATAGCAATAATAATGTTTGCTTATTAGGATTTTATCTGTTGGACAATTATATATCCATTTGTCACCACTCACCCCAACAGAACAGCAGGCTCAGGATAATGCAGGATTTTATCTTACTTGACAGTAAGTAAGGATTCTAGTTGTAGATATTAAAACTTGACTGTTAGCCTTCATTACTCAAAATATAAGTACACACATATAACTCAGTCACAACAATAAGCTTTACCTCAAAGAAAAAATAAGAAATAAACTTACCTAATGCAGGATAGCCTAGATAAAATCTATCTGCTCCCAACCACCCAAGAAATAAGGACAGAGCCACTGCCACTTTGTAGGAGTATCCATTTCTGCCAAAGAAACAAGTAATGTAGACAATGACAGCAAAATATATTCACTCAACACTTTTGAGAATCAAAGTAGTGACTCATCTGCCTGCTGCTTCAGTTTGAAAAAAAAAAAAAAAAAAAACCAAAACAAAAACCAACAGACTTGTTATTTATCTTCAATTAACAGACACAGAGTTGATAATGTTAAGCTTTCAAACTGGGTAGGCATCCTCCATAAAGCAACCTCAGCTGTTGCAACTCAAGTATACTCTTGCAGAATACAGATTATTCTGAAACTAAATCATGATTTCTTGTCAAGACATAATTCAGTTGCTGATACATTCCCAGTTTCACAGAGTACTCCCTAACAGTTCAGCCCTACTGAGACAACCCTAGAAAGCTAAGAGGTGTATGCATACTGTCTGTAGGCATTAGTCTCACATGCAGCCAAATCAAGAGGAACAGGATAGACAGGTGAGATGTCAGCAGAGACAGCAATTGCAATAAGATCTGAAGGAGAAATGAACCATGGCTACTGGCTGAAGAAGCTGCAGGAAGGATTCAGCAAAAAGGGTAAAGTCATGTATCTATTTACTACACTCTGAAGGTAGTGAATGGCACAAACTCACAAATGAACTGCTGATGGTACAAAGATGTACAAGTTAAGCATCTCATGGTTAGTCATACAAAATAAACAAATATAACAGACTTTTTGAGATTTACGCTAATTGGCACCATTCTTGCTCACAGCTGGAGTCATGTGGCCACCTAACCACCTGTAACTTTCAGTCACTGCTGATGTGTACTTTACACTAATAAGCGAGCTAGAAACATATAGCTATCAATACTAGAACTTGCTGCATCCTTTGCTGCATTGGCAAACAGCTAGCTTCTGAAAAAAAAGCAAGCCCAAATGCAATTAGAACTTTAAAAATATTCAGTAATTCACTGTTTTGATACGTGCACTACTATGTGACAGCAATTATTTAATAAGCCCAAATTAAACTCTTGGTTGACAGTTGAATAAAACACAGTTTCACAAAGACAGTAGCTGAGAAAGGTCCAAGCACCTTTATTAAGCACTGTCAATGCCAAATAAAGACCTACCTTTTTGCTTATTATCTACATTTACTGACTTTAAAATTTAATGGCAACATTAAGTGATTAAATCATGACTCTTACCTCAATATTTGTTACTTAGTGCTTATTAGCAACACTGAACATACTGGGCAGTCCTGGAAGCTAATGTAACGTAAATTATCATCTTTAGAACTGTCTTGTTTCCACTGTAAAGAACATTGTTTTTATTTAAGAGTTGAGGTAAACTGTTAGAAATTTTTTATCACCTACAAAGTGTCAACAACCCTCTAAGGACACTAAAGCTTAAAAAGAGCTCTTACAAAAAAGGTGGGAACAGTTTAATTTGAGATGCTCCTGATCAAAACTGAGCACTTGCCTATGCACTGAGATGCTTTTAAAAGCAGAACAGTCTGCAACCTAGTCAATATCAAACTGACAAACAGAAGAAATCTAGTATAAAGTGGAAGAATGTTAATACTGTAACAAGGCCGCATCTACTCTTGTATTTCCTTTGTCTTACTTTTTCAGACAAAAACATGCACTGAAGACTAAAGCAGCAAGTAGGAAAATAACATATTCCAGGCATCTAAAGGAATTTCTACAATTGGGTAAAAGATGCAATTTCTTTTCAGTTCCTCTTCTGATTTTTTCTTGCTTCTAAGCCTCATCCAATCTTTATTTTTTCTGCATACATTTCTTCCAGCTGCCATGTCAAAGATTTTTTCTTCCAGCTCTTCCACACCAGGCACTGCTGTAGGTCACAGTGGCTTCCGTGCTCTTTTGGGGTCTCTTAGCACTGCTCAGACACCTGTCCACACTGAACTTCATGAATTTCACAGACTACCATTTTATGGACTCCTTGCCTGGAATGGCAATACTTGAACAATGGACATTTCAAGTCTGCAGACTTGGGGCCTGCACATATTAAGCAAAATACATAACAGAGTGCCAACTGAGGTATTTCTAGAATTTGGAAAAAAAAAAAAATCTACCTCCAAAACATCAAATTAAAACAAAACCAAAACAATCTTGACTCCCAGTACTTTTTTGCTGGAGCAACCTTATTAGGACTTACAAGCTTCTCCTTGAACTTACAGTAGGAGCAACTGAACTTGAACACATCTACTTATACAGATATATAACATCTCCTGGTCTTGCTCTAAAACAACTGGATCCCAGAACCATTATCTGGACTGTTGCTAAATTACAGTTTGGCTAAGCACAACTTGCTGATTCGTCCTTTCCAAAATCTAGTGTTGTGCTTTAACCCCAGCTAGCAACTAAGCACCATGCAGCTGCTCACTCACTCCCCCGCCCCTGGGGGAGAAAATCAGAAAAAGAAGTTGAGATAAGAACGGTTTAATAGAACAGAAGAAACTAATAATGGTAATGATATCACTAATAAAATGACAACAGTAATAATAAAAGGATTGGAATGTACAAATGATGCATAGTACAATTGCTCACCACCCGCCTATTGACACCCACTTAGTCCCTGAGCAGCAATCTCCCGCCCCCACTCTCCCCAGTTTATATACTAGATGTGACGTTACATGACGTCACAAACCTTGTTGGCCAGTTTGGGTCAGGTGCCCTGGCTGTGTCCTGTGCCAACTTCTTGTGCCCCTCCAGCCTTCTTGCTGTCTGGGCATGAGAAGCTGAAAAATCCTTGACTTTAAACTAAATATTACTTAGCAACAACTGAAAACATCAGTGTTATCAACATTCTTTTCATACCAAACTCAAAACATAGCACTGTACCAGCTACTAGGAAGACAATTAACTCTATCCCAGCTGAAACCAGGACAGCTAGGGGTAGACATTAACCTGCTGTCTCCATGCTAGGACAACCCTGCTTTGGGAAGATGCCTTCTCAAACCAATTTTCTGGTTAAATGATGTGCAGTTATTTCTGCCAGAAAACAGTTGCAGTTTCCATCAAAACTCAGGTAAGATGCTGGAAAATCTCAAAAAAGCATCAGAAAGGGCAGGCCTAATGTTGTAATATTAAGCTAGAGATTTCTGCTTAAAATAATGTTTCTAACACTTAGGTAACATTCAAAATGCCTTATGAAAGGCTCATATAACTATCAGTGATTAGACCACTTGTTTAACAAGTGTACATATGACGGATGGTAATATTAACCTTGCTGCCATTTTAAACTGGCTTTGGGGCTTTATCAAGGGCATGCTTGTGTAACTCTTTCTACACTCATAGTTGTATTTTACTGAAGTTTTCAGCAAGGCCACTTCCCCTTCTGCCACACTAGCAGTCATGGGACTGGAAAAGCCACAGCAAGTTCTTCTAATAGTGTAACATTGATTATTTCATCATAAATAATAGTCATGATCAAGTAATAAACATTATAAGAAGGATAGCATTTTTCTGCCTACATAGATTTGTTTTTTTAATAAATGTAAAGAAAAAATACATTTAAAAATGTTTCCAGAAAATATATTAAACCAAAAATATATGTATACAAAAAACTCAAAACGTAGGATTTACTGTCTACTCCATAGAGGAAGCAATTTTATTAAACTAGTATAGCTCATCTTATTCTCAGTCCCCATCACAGATGGGACTGAAACGCAATTGTTTCTGGACAAAAATGTGACTGAAGTCTAGTTTGCTAGCATTTAAATTTGATTAGATGTAATAATATGTTTTCTTCAATTTGCTGAGCTTTGACTGTTGAGAAGATTAAATACAGAGAAAATATTTATGAAACTAAGAGGCAGAGCTGTAGTTCTGAGTTAGGCAAATTACTAAGCAGTAAGTATCACATCAGAGTTATTTGCCCACTGGTGTGATAAGGAATACCCAGCAAATATTACTGGAGTTTTAATTTCCAAAGATTCCAGCAGGACAAAAGAAAAAGGCTCCTGCGTGAATCCCACAAAAAGGAGAAACAAATGGTACTGACAGGTGTTCACTGATCATTAGCATTGGCCAGTTGGAACGTTTATTGTTATCCAGAGCTCTCCATTCCTCACAATGTGCTTTAGAAAAACTAGGTCCATCATTTTCACGTTTCAGAAACAGGCTCTTAAAAGACACAGAGGACTTGGTTAAATACAAAGGTTGCTTAAAAAGAGAGGGCAGTTCCTCTAAAAGATATTTTTTAGGAACTGGAAAGAGACTTAAATTCCCCCAATATTCATGCATACTACAACTTAAGCTGCATCTACAGGCACACTTTGAACTGGCATGAACCAGTACTGCCACTGAACAGATAAGCCCAGTCCAACCCTCCTTTCTCCACTCTCTCTTATCCTTGAGTTGCCCTCATCCTTGTGCTGGCACAAGCACTTGAAGCAACTGTACTGTGACTCAGACTGGGGAACTGATCCAAATTAGTTCAAACCCAGATCAGTTCCCCAGTTCAATATACAGTGGGGTATGTCAGGGAAAAAGATGGAGAGGTGTCCCCAGAGGAGCTCCTTTCAGCAGCTGTGTGGATTTTAAACATATGTGAAATACAGCCTTAGCATTTGGGGCAAATTTTTGTGAGAGTAAATAAAGTACTAAGTAAAGCAAAGGTAAAATACTAAGGTAAAGCAGACACAAACATAACTAAACAAATGTGTCCATGGCTGAGACAGATTTACTTATAATCATGCATGTTGTATCCTTATACTACTTACAGTGTTTATTAGAGGATTAAGTACTGTTCAACATGTGTACAAACTTCTTTTTCCTTCCATCAACACATCATACTATTTTAGAAAAACTTCATTGTGAAAACAAAGATAAATTATTACAAAAAAACAATAGTGTACTTACACATTGCGACATGCAATAGGCTTGTAAAATCCAACTTCATGTCCTGTAAAGGCTTTTTCCATGCCAAGGTGATCTTTGCAAGTTATATTTGGTGCTGGCAGACATTGAACTGAGGACAAAAAAATTATTTGAAATTAAGCAGTAACCAATTGGGTACTGTAGCGGTTTTCTGACAAGACACAAGTGAAATATACAAATGAAGTTATACTGTGCAACAGTCCTGATACACAGCACAGTACACACAGACATATTACTTTTTTTTAAAAAAAAAAATTTAAGCCAGTCCTATGACTAACTTGTCTTCCTGCATGATACATATTAAGTAAAATATACAAACCTAATTGCTGCCCTAATTCTGTTGTAATTTCCATTTTGGCTCCATTATGAGTCAATGGGAAATCTGAAGTGACACACCAGAGGTAGTGTCATCACCATCCTTGGAGGTTTTCAAGATCTGACTGCACAAAGTCCTGAGCAACCTGGTCTGAATTCAGTGCCAATGCTGCTTTTGAGCCGGAGGTTGGACTATATGACTTCCTGAGGTCTCTTTCAATCCAAATTATTCTATTATTCTAAGCTAAGGCTTCACTCTTAAGAGAACCAAAGTGGAAATCACAGCAGAAAGTGACATCTGCTAAAAGTTTGCAATGTATTACCAGAATATTAGTCACTCTCCAGTGTTTAATTCTGCTGTTTTAAAGGAAAGAACCCAGTCCTTTACCTACTTTCTATCAGTTTTCAGTATTCGTGAGTCCTGTTGGCTGGCTCCAACGAAACAGCAAGCCAGGTTCAACATTTCTTTCCAGTTTTTCCAATACTACCCACAGGCAAGAAGCCTAGGATTTGGATATATATATATTTTAAATATCTATCCATATTGCATAGGAACCAAAAAAAGAAAAAAAGAAAAAAAAAAAAGAAAAAACTAATTTCAGACTATCATTATCAGTAACAGCCAAAAACCATGAGCGATGTCTGGACTTAACTGCTATAAAGTTCTACATGGATGTTACTCATCAAAGTGCCTAATCCAAGACAACTTTAAAAAAATTACTTTGTTGTAAAAAAAAAATTAAGCAAAGAAAGCAGCACTTTCTTTTATTTAGAAGAAACCCACAGCAGTTTAAATATATTGATATAGGAAAGGCCACAGCTTTTCTGTCAATGTTATGCCAGTAAGCCTTGAAATCTGCTACTCGATGAGACTAATTGGATGCTTTGAAATAAACCCCTATTTGTTTGGGTGATGTATCCCAGAAAGATGTTCAGAAATGGTAGTGCTTCAAACATGATCCAGAAGATTAACTTGTTATTACTTAGATAATACTGAAACAGGAAGCGACTCAAATACTGTGGGGACAATCTATACAGACACAGAAAACAATGTTAATTAATCTAGCAACTTTCCCCCACTCTGTAGTCCAAAGTACATCAGAATTTAACATCAAAATAAATATAAATGTCTTCAAAACAGAACCTCATGGCACCAAATACTCTTGATGATGGAAGGCACCATATTTCCTTAAAAAAAAAAAAAAGAAAAAATAGAAGATTTTGAAGGCTGTTCTGTCACGTGTCAATTCTTCTAATAAGTATATGCAAAATCACTATGACAGGAATGGTTTGTTTTAATCACAGTAGTGCAGGACAGAGCCTAGAGGATATAACATATATTGAAGAGATTTACCAGAAACCTCACTTAGAAATGTACCAATCAGAGACAAGGTATTTATTCATTTTTAGTAAAGTATCTAATCTACACACATTTTAGGTTTTCATACTAATGATATTACTAATCCCATGTTTTATAAAGCTCATCTAGATACAAAAATGCATAAATTGAACACTTCCTTGGAAAATGTTGTTACTGTCAATATAGATCACAGGTTAGAAATCCTTACCATATGCTGTGTGATTTGTACAATTCATAGGTTCTTGTGTACTGTTGTCTATTTTAGGCTCATCGCACATATATGTTCAGGTAATTGAGGAAAACATTTTTCATATCAAACACTACAACAGGTTTAACAGTAATTTATTCCACCCTCTTTAAACCCCAAGGATTTAAGATGCACCTTGATGTTAGTTCTTACCCATCCCCCAAAATAGGAAGAGCACATTACCATACAGCAAATCTGCTAATCCAATTTAATACACCAATATATCGCATAAGCTCCACGTTTAATTAGTGCTGCAGTCAGCACTACCTAAAGGAACTACAATATTTATCAGTCACAGTCTCTGTATTTGAAGGCAACAAGGTATCACGCCTAATCCAGTCTTCTTCCCTTATTTCAGTATCAGAGTACCTTTAAATTGAGGCATTTGGTTTAGAAGAGTAAATCTACAGTAACATACAACTTTCAAAGAACACGTAAAACCAAACATCTGAAATGCCAGGAATTTGGACTAGAAAAAAACCTGACCAGGAACTAATTTCCAGAGTCTGAACTCCCACACCCAAGTAAAGCAGGAGATGAAGTTAACTTTTCCAAGATTTGCTTTCCTGACGCTTTTGGTCATCAATAACTGTCAGCTACCATCAACAAACATTTTCTGGGGGAGGCCTGATGCCCATTTGGAGAGTCGGGAGCATCGCAGGTACAGCCTTAACACCTGCACCCTGCTCCTCTGGACTGTGGAGGAGCACTCAACATTGTGCAAGGCCACTGCATCCCACTCGAGTGTCCTGCAAAAAATAACAAGGTGGAGGGGTGGGGGAGAGGGGTCTCTCATCTCATGGGATCTTCTCTTTCCAAATCTACGAGACACCCCAGACCTGCACACAAGGCACACACTGTACCACCCTCAAAATGAACTTAGGCCGCTGCAGACGTGCCCTCTCCCGCTCCTTCCAGCTGAGACCCCCTCGGGGCTCCTGACCCGAGGCTTTCTCTGACACCCTGTCAGGCACCTCACACCCTCTGCCTCCCCCTTCCCGTTCACTCGAGGCGGCTGGGCAAGCGGCCTCCCCCCTCAGGCAAACCGGGCCCGGGGCGAGAAGCCGTCAGCCCCGCCGCCCTCCCGGGCCCCATCGCCATAGCAACTGACCCCCGCCGCCACC
>JANZLQ010000095.1:3687868-3712697 GCA_026212715.1 Elanus axillaris | reverse complement strand
GGGGGGAGGAACAGGTTTGGTAATTCAGACCCCAGTTGCTGCTGCTGTAGCTGCTAGATGGAATTTGCTTTAAAGCTTGATTCTTACCAGTTAAACATTGCTTCAGCTTGGAACTTTATATGTGCACTGAGCTTCTGGATGAGGTCAAATGCAGGGCAGCCAGTCATTTTATGCTGTCTAGCTCTGTCAAATTGTCTTACATGAATGTATTACTGCCTTGGTTGCATAAGTAAGAAAGCTGAAAAGATATAAATGTCAAGATAGTCAAGTTCCCACGGAAGACTTGTTTAGAACTGGAGCTTATATTAAGGCTCATGTTACTTACTGGCCTAATTAAACTAGACAAGCCTTTATACCTGCCAAATGTATAAATAAAGTCTGTGACTGCATTGTGCTGATGCAGCCCCTCGAAACAGCAATATCTTGTCAGGTGTTTTACTTCTTAAGGGGGTTCATTTTGGTGGGAGATGCTGCTTCCCTGGAGTGGCAAGCATTTTTATAGCAACAAATTATCAAGTCATGTGAAATTTGTTTTGCAGCCTGAAAGAATGATTTATTTACAGTGCTATATGGTACAGAACTTGCATCTCATCAATGCAAGCATCACCTTTTCTGCTTCTCAGTTGAATAAATCACACGTTAGCAGTAGCTGACATTTTGCATTGTTTTCCAAAGAAAGACATTTTTGATTTGCACTGTTTGATAGACTCAGCTTAATGCACTTTCCTTTTTGGGATTATTCCCTCTAATCTTTTATTTACACTGAATTTTTATTTAAGTATTTAGAAGTAAATGCACTTCTGAATGTACAATATGCTTATAAATTTAACATTCACATTCATATTTAGGAAGAGTCCCACTCCCTCCAGCACATGAGCTGAAATCCAAGTGGGAAAACCTGCTGGGACCTGAATACAAAGTTATGGTATGTTATCTCAACAAACTGCGTTCATGTATGCTGTTTCTTTAAATGATGTATCTGTGAGCTTAGATTACAGGCTGTTTATAAAACAGTTTAGTGTTTGGAACAGATCAGTAACATCAAATTTTGTTTCCTATAATATCAAGGCTGAAATATAGAAGTGTTATAATAAGTTAGGTTTTGTTTGGTTTGTGTATTTATTTATTTATTCTGTTTATATAGATACTATTGTTATATAGATACTAGACAGGAGCTATGATTTAAGAAAATCAGCTGTCCTTTTAAATCTGCATCATAGCTGCCACTTAAAATATGTGGCATTTTTATGATTGCATTTATGATCTATTTGTTTTATTGTGCACTGGGAAAAAAAGGCTCAGGTTAGAGCTCCTGTGTTTCATGAAGAATCTTACAGTTTTATTAGAAGAATGAAATAATGATTTTTAAACATGCTGAGAAAATAGGAAGAAATTCACAGTACTGTAACTTTGTGGTGCCAGTGTCTATTAGATATTTCTTCACTTCATATTAAACAATTGCAAAGCAAAAGATTGTTCTGATGAATTGTCATAAGGAGTTGACTGAAATTATAATTCAGTACTGCTTTTCAGTGCTGTGTTAGTGAGTACAGATAAAAGACTCCAGCCAGTGTTCTTTCTGAAGACTTAAAAAATTCTCACCACCACCAAGAAAATGCCCTGTTTGTCTTTGCAATGCTTGTCCAGTTGATTTAGAGACACTTATTTTACTACTTGAAGTAGCCATCGTTCCAGTCACTTGCAGGAAGATTTAAAGTAGCTTTAAGAATTGCCTTGAGAAACTTGCTTCTCTTCTTTCCATTAGCACTCCTTTAAGATCTGAAGTTCGTATAAGATTATGTACATGATGCAATAAATCTGTTTGGCCGCCCACTTCAGTATTCCCATCCTTACATTTCAAGTGTCTGAATATTACTTCCCTTAGCACTATCACACTTCTCACAGAGGACGAAAACCTGCTTGTTTGTGAAACCATCCATTTCTAATTCTTGTTTAGCTGCCACCAGTAAAACGACAGAAGTGAAAATGTTGATGATTGGCCTTTTTAAATAATAGAAGGAAACTGTTGTGACATCCTATTTTGAAAGTAGTTTTTTGGTTATTCCAGTTCTTGTCATCTGTACCTACCTCTAGTCTTGCTTGGCTGTGTTCATTAACAATGTTTAGTTTGATTTCAGCCTGGTAGCACAGTCCCTGTTTCATGCTATCCTCACCCCTACACTCATATCCCAGAAAGTCACTCTGAAGGTGCCTACAGGTTTGAGTATTCTCTCAGAAGTATTTCTCTTCAGAGGAAATGGCTCTTTGAAGAGAGGGTTTGGTGTCACTCATGGCTTCTGTGGTACCCTTCTGTGGTACCCTTCTGTGGTACCCTTCTGTGGTACCAATGGGAGGAGCTGAGATCCTGCTGAAATAGAAGAAGACCCTGGAAGTCTGTATAGGGATGTATGACTGTGGTATTTTTTGTCAAGTACCTAAGTGTGAGCAGTCAAGCTGAGGAGTTACCAGTCATAGCTTCATTTAGTTACAACTGAATGGACATGAAATGGATTCAGCGTGTTGGGAAAAATACCCTAGGTACTAGAAAACAAGATGCTGGAAGTCCCATTTAAAATTAAGCCAAAAGAAAAAGCTGAGGCTTAGTATTGTTTTATAGATACTTTTAAACTAGAAATTTGCAAGGCAGTTTGAAGTTACCTGATTTTTTGCAAGGCTATGTATTTTCCAAATCTAACAAGTGTAGTGATCCTCCCAAACATATTCAACTTCAATGTCCCAAACACCAACCCTGGGCCATAGATCACCACATTTAAAATTGGAGTAAATAACCTTCTAAGATTACAGAAGAATAAATTATGTAAAGGAAGAACATTACAAGAAAACTTGTGGTGAACATAGTTATTTTATTAATATTAAAAAATGGAGATATACTGAAGGGATTTCTTGTCAGTTTTAAATAATCCACTTTGCATTCAAATTTGGTAATTAAACTCATGTATTTCAAGCCATGTTAGAAACATGCTGCAGAAGATGGTGGTTTAGTCTAGATGTTAGATGGCTGTGCTATATCCTGAAGTTATAACTTAAGCTATCATACTTTTCAAATTCTGATTGGCAAGTCAGTTTGGGTGTCTGTGTCAAACACAATGGCATTTTGTGCTTATACAGGATTACTGATTACTAAAATTGGCACTCAGGCTTTGGGAATGGGATAATATTGGAGTCTGCTAACAGTGCGTGATCACCACATTCCTAGTTGTAAATGTTGTGTCTGATTTTTCTAATGTTTGTTTAAAATTACTTTGATCAATGTTACTTTGTTTAAGTACAGTTTATTTTGCTCCTCATTTTTTTACCAGAATTGATCATTCCGGTAAAGTCTTCTGCTATTGAAAAATGTTATGATGTACAATTTTTAGGTTGTGAATGTGGATATGCCCATTACAAATGATTTGGAGCTCCAGAAGTACTCAAAGGTATGACTTACATGATGGGTTTCCTTCATGGTATATGTTGGCAGAGTAATCCCAGGAGGGCATGACACAATTCCAGATGTATGCGTTCCAGAAATTTATCTCTATCTTACTTTACCAAAAAAAGGCTGCAAATATTCTGCTTACCTTCTGGACTGATCCAATACCTTTTCATACCATGGGCAAATGAATGTTTTGACACACACACACACCCCACCCCCCCAAAGAAAAAAAAACCCAAACCCAAACCATGCATATAAGCCTCAAATTTGGGGTACTTAATTGCATTGAAATTCAGTTGTTGAAAGCCACTACAGAATGGAGCAGAGGTTGAAACTCTGCTGAACAATGTCATCGTCTTGCAGAGGAGTTTACTATAGTGATCCTGGCTCAGGGAGGGGGAGGTCCATTTAATTGAAATGGTCAGAGCTGAAATTAATTTCTGTCTTCTGAGACTTTTGAGAGATTTTCAAGATATGTGTGTTAATATTGTGCAAAAGAGGTTTGTGGAGGTGATGCATTTATATACTTGTGGGGATGTCTCAATGAAGAAAGGCCATAAATTCAGACATAGGTATGAGGGAATGTTGAGGGTCAATGGATTGCTCCTTTTACTTATATCCAGAATTAATTGGAAAACAGAAGGACAGTCAGTGTTTCATTTTAAGTAATAAAAAGGTAGAAAATGGCCAAACTGAAGGAGCTGATCATCTACTGATCATCATCAGCTGATCATCATCATACTACTGATCATCTCTTCTTCCCAGGTTGCCATGATTTCTGCTGTCTTGTCTGGATAGTGTATTAGTTTTATGCTAGTCTTCCTAATATTAGCATACCTAAGACACTAATGGTTGGAGGTTTCCTAGAGAAAATTCCAGATTAAGAAGGCCCGCTGGGACAAGGCTAACAAAAAATCAGTGATTTTACCTTGCAGAAACAAGGATGTCAGTATTATTAGCTATTTGAGGGGGCACTTCATGGATATTTTTCCTATCTCAAAGTACTGTAGCTCCTAAAGGAGTAAGACAGCTGATCTTGTAATGAGTTTTTACAGTGATTATGGAATTTCTTTCAGATTTGTTGAAAACTCATCTTTTGGGTAGGATAGACTTTACATGATACTTCTCTCTGCATTTTTTCCAACATGGTAACCTTATTTAAGAATACAGTTCAAATTGCCTTTTCCTGCAAAGGGCAGATCAGTTGGTTTTGTTTGTGCAAACTGTATAGAGAAATTATGGATACTTGTGCTGTAATGTACAGATGTCAGTATGAAGATGTAATCATCCTGCTGTGTGCTTAGTTTAATTTGGTGAGCTACTGAATCCTAAATGTGTTTATGTTGTGGTAGATAGATAGATACATTCTCAGCCATACTTATCTTTTGGCAGCTATTACCCATCCACACTTTGAGATTAGGAGTTGAGCTTGACACATTTGATGGACATCATTATATATCATCAATTGCTTCAGATGGTCCAGATGCAACACTTGGTCTTCTGCAACTGGAGGATGAACTTCTGGAGGTAAAAACCAAAACACATACCCCCAAAATAGAACTGAGATATTTCCTGTTTGTTTAGCCTCTTAAAAATACTTGTGTTGAATTCTAGTTTGGCTGCCATGTGTGCAGTAGTAGTACTCAAAAGCTGGTTGTGGAAGCAGTAGTGTGGAGTAGTGCTTCAGCAGTCACATTCATTTTTTTCACTGTTTCATTCCTCCTTTATAGCCAAAATGTCAAAATCTTGTGACCTCTTAGTGACTTCATGGTTTGGGTTTTTTTTTTCTGAAATATTTTAACATGATTATCAAGAGTTATAAGGGCAGAGATAATATTTGTGTTGAATGTATTTGCATCTGTAGTCCTTTGGCTCAGTCTTTTAAGCAATTTGGCATTAGCTTTTGTGGTGGATAATCTTTCTTAATATTTGTCACTCTGAAAAAATTTACAACAGTCTCAGGAATAGTGGTTCCTGTTATGCATTATAACTTGCTCATTGAGTGTTGAAAGACATTTGTGTGTATGAGTGAGTACATCAGTTTGTTTAAATATGTATAAAGAGGTATTCGGGCAGCTTTGAAGTTATCGGAATCAGACCAGACCTATTTGCTCAGGAAGAATGTTTATTTGATACTATTAAAATAATACCTGAGGGGGGAGGGGGGCAGTATGGTATGTATGTATAACTATCAGTATCTCACCCTACAAGTGAAAAGACATTAATTTCCTATTGAATACCTGCTGATTGTGGAATATTTTGAATTTGAACCTTTTTTTAGTGGATGCAAACAACATTTAATTGACATAAGCAGAATTAGGCCTTCTGAAAGATTAATTTGTTAGGTGTACAGCTTTCCTGCTTTTACTTTTTGTTCACGCTTTAACATAAAAAATTCATATTGATATCACTAAGACCTAAAACATTTTCTTCAGTTATTGCTTAATGGACGAAATCTTGATTCCTAAAGGAAGGGATTAATGTAATGCTGGAAGTGTTGTTTAAATTTCTTGGCCACTAAACAAAAAATTGTATACAAAAAGCAATAATGCAGTGCTGTAGAGTGACTTAGGAAACTTTAATTGCATATATTTAACAGTTTTACTTATTACTGTGTACTTACAATTAAGTTCACAGATATGTCCAGACCTAGTGAGCATAAATTTTTTTCTACTCTGTAGCTGGAAAAAAACCTCAACAAAATAAAAATGTGCTCCAGGGCTAAAGCTGTGTATGCCAGGTTTAGCCCAGAGTCTGGTTTTGTAGCCAAGTTATAAATCCCCTTAAGTAGGGGTTTGCAATGGAAAAAGTGACAGCCCCATTCTCCAAACAAGCAGTTCTACCTGGGCCTGATACAGTTGGGATTAAAATGTTATCAGTAAGGAATTTTTTTTAATATGTAGCAAGGTTGAATGCTGATTATTTTTAATGATGTGTTTGAATTATGATAGAAAGCATGGTATTTTCTTCCCCCACCCCCTGCCCCAATTTTAGCTAATTTCATTGTGTTCTTTTTTAGGAGTAAATTGCTTCCTTGTGTCCTTTTAGTTTTGTTATAAAATTTCACTCTCTCCTATTTGATGGCACAAGTAACTAGAGTGGTGTATGGCATCTTGCATGTTTAGAGGCTGATTTCTGGCAGCTGCAAAAAAAGAAATGGGAGTCCCCAAGTCTGCTTAGGAGCATGTGGTAGCTCTTCTCCATCAATCACAGTATGCTGAGAAGTGCTGGTAACTTTCCACCATACTGCCACTCTCAATGCATTAAGAAATCCTTATGTGTAGATACTTCTGCTTAAATAATTAACTAATGGATTAGCCTGATAGCTCAGCAGTTGCTGTAATTCTTACGGAAAAAAAACATAGCAGTTCATCTTACCATGTTGGAGGCCAGTTACACTACTCTGAATTTTTCTCCTTCGCTGGCTTATAGTGTGAGAGGAACTCTTGTGTTTCCCAGCAGCATAAGATATATTTACACTGTAAAAAGCACAAAGGAAAAAGTAGGGAAAAACCAGAGGTGATCAGGAAGAAAATGATGGCTGAAGTGATATTGCTGTATAGTGTGGCACAAGACTGAGTCCCTCTAAAGTACAAGGAAATCTGGGAATTATATGGTGAAGCTCTGTCTCAAGTACACATGTACAGAGATATGTATGTGTGTTGTATATTTATGTGCTATAGTTTCTAGGATGAAATGTGAGTTCGTCTACATTAGCATTGCAGTTTGGGTATGGAGTGAAGTATTGAAGAGAATCTTCAATTATCCCCATTTACTGTGCTTTGGTACATGTTGTGGAGTAGACTTGAATCATGTGTACTGGATTCCTAAATCAGTGGTTGCACTCCAGCAACTTTGGATATTTGGTCATGAAAGCAGGTAGCCTGAAAGAAATCCCTGAAACACAAGAGGTGTTGGGATTGAGTCCATAGCACTAATCGGATTAAACCCCTGTTCTTTTGGACCTGCACTGCTCATCAACATAGAAGATGTTCACAACTATGACACCTACTGACATTCTGCTTTCCTCATGTTTAAGGATACCGCTATGGTGCAAATAGATGTACCCTCATGATATTACAGGTTTTAAAATAAGTAAAAGAAGATAAATCACTGTAGTTTTATTTTCCTAAGGAAGTACAATTGCCATATCCCATTTTTAAAGCAGCTTTATTATCTATCTATTTATCTTTTTTTTTTTCTTCTTCTTTTAAGTCTGTGGTTTAAAATATCCATTAACAATGGCCTTATGGTCTTCTGTTGTCACTCAGGATCTAAAGCTTATGGGATGGTAAGCTTTGACCCTTGTCAGGGTTTTCTGATTAATTGCTTACTGTAATTGGTTTCTTTTTTACTATGTAAACATTCTTGCATGTTTTCTTTAGGATCTATTTTAGTTTCAACCATTTTGTTACATTTTAAACAACTGACGAAGTTGTGCTCATTCTGACCTCAAGTTTTTGATTAGAGCTCAAAATCTGTGTTTTCTTAAAATATTTTGGAAAATTAAATTATTATCTTTTTAAATTCATAAGCTTAATGCTAAAAACAATCCCCAGCAAAGAAACAGGTGGGAATGAAATAACAACACTAGGAAAGATTTAGGCCAGGAAAAGCAGTGAGTGGAAAACAAGTTAGAGGAAGGTGAAGAGAGCAGAGACATGATGTAGCAGTCAGTAGTCACAAGACCTTGCAGATGAAGTTTAGTCTTACAGTAATGCATGTATACTTCAGAAGCATACGTTAATTATACTGTGCAAGCTTTCCAGAATCCCTAGGTAAAATTAGACTTCCACATTCAGCTCGGGAAAGACATGTATGCAAAAAAATTAATAAAAGAATCTGGTTGATATCCTCTTAATTATCTCAGTGTGGATATGTGTTTCCCCTTCTGTGTAGGTAAATGGAGTTCAGCTATATGGAAAATCACGCCGTGAGGCAATCACTTTTCTAAAAGAAGTGCCACCCCCATTTACATTGGTTTGCTGTCGGCGACTTTTTGATGATGGCAGTGAGTCTCTCGTGGATGAACCCGCCGTGGGAGTTTCCCCTCCAGCACAAAAGGTATACATCTCATGACATTCAGTTGTGTAAAAGGACATTAAGTTTTTGAAAAAGTGCATATATTTCTGAGAAAGTGATTTAGCTTTCTAAAGGCAGTGTTTCTCTTTCCCTTTTGCTGTTTGATCCAGAGCAGTTTTCAGTCTTAAATAACATTTCCTAAAATGTGTAGTTATATGAAGCAGTTTTGTATTAAATTGTCATATAAAGCTGCCTTTGCCATTCACTTTGGGCTCGTAAGGGACAGCTGGTGTTTCAGTGGAAGATAGTTCATGTTTGCAACACTGGTACTTTTACTACAGTTTATATAGTTTCATCATGAGAAACTTCATTGTACTACAAAATACAAGGTAGGTAAATCACCAAGCTATCATGCTGACCATGTACATCCCATTCATCATTCTTACACTTAATAGGTGAGTGAAAGGTCTCAGTTATACTAAATCACATCCTTGCCGCTATTAGTTGATTACTTCCATGTTCTGAGTAGGTTTTTATAGAACTGGAAAAGATGAAACTTCATGTTTCTTTCCATTGCAGAAGCTTTAAAGTCTCAAACTAAAGCTTGACACTTGTAATGGTTATTCCTATTTCTAAAAAGTATTTACACCTTGACTTCTCATCTTTTCTGGTATTTTGTGATCTGATTTACTCTAAGGTGGAGTGTTAAACAAGGAATATGGATGTTTCATAGAAGAATAAGGTGTACAGTATTACACCTTTTTGTAAAAGGCCCTTTCTGTTGCAATAGCACTTGTTCCACTGTGGTTTTTGATGTTGCATTTTACTGAACATTTTCCATGTGCATCCTGTCAGTTGCACATCTTTGCCATAAGGTGATATTGAGTGAATGAGATTGCCTTCTCCTTGGAGCAATCTCACAATATTTCTTTCTTTTGTTAAAAGTATCAAGAAAGAGTGTGTGGAAGAGAAATTTCTTCCACTTGCCTCCTGGCAGTCATCTGTGTAATAGGTATATTTGTACAAAGAAATAGTTAAATCAGTGTGAAGTTAATGGTACCAAATTTTAATGTTTTTCTTAGGACATCATACATTTATATTTTGTAAAGATTGTATTGAAAAAATAGCAGTAATGTTAAAACATGCATTTTAAGTTAGACAGCAAAAGATGCCCTTTTGTAAGATATGTTTATGAAGCTGTCCTTACCCAACAGAACTGGGTAACTATACCTCTTTTTACCTCTTATACTTTAACACAAAAATTGTGAAAGAAACTGCTTTTTCAAAATAGGTACTATTTGCGTAGTTAAAAATATAAGAATTTTTTGTTTGCATATTTAATGCCACAAGTATCAGATGCGCCTTATCGTCTGGTCTTTCTGTTAGTTGTCTGTAGTTAAATCTTTTATGCCAAGATATTTATTTTTCCTTTACGCATCTAATGGAACAGCTGAAGTTCATCAACATGTAACAGGTTAGTAATATTACAACAACTAATTTGACTAATACATGGATGTTTGTATGCCAGGTTGGGTGCCAGTGCTCAAAACATGTAGGCATAATCCCAGGGGAGGATCCAAGGCAGCAAGCCAGAGAAAACTGAACACATAATGTTCAATGAAGTTGTAATTCCATAAAAAAATCATATTTTAGGGCACGTGTGAGCCATTAATAATCAAAATATTGAAGGAATAGTGTTTGTAAAGAGCTGAAAGAATAGTATTTGAACTCAAGTTTCTCCTTTTCAGGTGAAACCCAAGGAAGACATTAAACCTGAGGAGGAAGAAGGGGAATTAGCATTATGGTCTCCTGATGTGAAGGTTATTGAACTGGAGAAGGACAAAAATGGTTTAGGATTCAGCATTTTAGACTATCAGGTATACTTTTCTGTATAACTACATACTAAAAATCCCTTTGATCTTTTGTCTTGTGTGGTGCCTTAAAATGTTTTGTGACGTTGATTACTGGGTAATCAACTTGGCACTTGGGCCTAGAAACTATGTAGGGAAAAGTAATTTATTCTGAGGCCAACTCTAGAAATTATACTGTAGAGCTTGTTCTACACCAGTCTGATTATGGGACATGATAAAGGGCAAAATCTTTAATCAAACTCCACCTCATAACTCTGAGTTTAATGTCTAAATTTTGGGGGAAGGTTGGTTTTTGTCTTATTTTGTTTTAACTTGGAGTGACTTTTAAACTATGACAGTGGCAAGCAAGCTTTTTTAGGTATTGCAACATCATTTCCCATGTACCAAATTTAATGAGTCTTTGCTTTTTCTTCCCTCACTGCTCTAAATCATCCTTCATTTATAAATGGAGTATAGACCCATGCTAGTCTGTGATCTGTGGTCCCACTCAAGTCGTGGAAAGATTCACTCAGGCCTTGAATCAAGCCATGAAAAATAAAGTTTGCAGAGGTAGCTTTACCAGGACTGTCCTTCACAGGCAAAAGGGAACATCAGGGCAGACAGGTGAACTGGTGTTGCAAACTCAAGTTTCTGTAAATACAAATTTGCTTTAATACATCTATTTAATTTATTAGTATAAGAATAGATGTTGAAGAACCTGATTAATGATTTTTCAGTTATGCTTCTCTGCTTAAATTATTAAACTAGGATGCCAGAGAGATGGGTAGAATTGTCAGGGTGGGGTGGAAAGGGGGAAGTTCGCTTTCAGGAGTCATTCATAGGTTAAAACTTGATTTCTTCAAGAAGAACCATTTTGGGGTAGATTATATTCTTAATTGTTAAACTCCTTAGAAATCAACAGAAAAGTCTTTAATTGGGGGAAAATTCTACTGAAATTTATGAATTCTTCTTTCAAAAATATTGCCTTCAATTACATATATAGAAACTCTCAAAATCTGTAGTCAGAATGAAATGTTCTTCATGTTTCTAGTCAAGGTGATATATTTAAAAATCTGTAGTCATCATATTTATGAGGAAATAAAATAGCTGGATCACTCTTCATAATAATATACACAACACATCTGAATACTGCCTAAACATTGTAGTGTAATAAAATGTGTTCAACTGTTGTGCATAAATGTCAAGTGATAAAAAATTCACTTTTTGATACAATAAGGCATGTATTGGGAATGAATTAGAATAAAAAATATTTGAAGTATTATGCAGAACCATTAATTCTATATTTTACCAGAGTGATTTAAGATTACTGAAAATAGATCCTGTTAGTCATTTTCGCTGACACATGTTGTGTTGCAGTGCCAGCTTTACTGTAGAGTTGCTAGGAGTCTTTACAGAGTAGTAATACACAGATTTGCTTTTAAGTTCTCATATAATCAGAATTAATGAAGGCTTTAATAACAGGCTTTTTATTTACTTATTTGCAGATGCAAATACATGAGCAATGTTGTGGTACTTTCAGCTAAATTTAAATACATTCTAATCAATTCTAAATGAGTGGTAAACCACTTAATCTCGGATCTTTATAATTTCAAGATATTTATGTATAAAGTATGCTCTTTTGTTTGGGATTTGCCTCTTAGATCTTTTACACTTTTCATCATCTGCAGATTCATTTTTATAGAGAGATATCTGTGACTGTGTGTGTGTGTTTATGTAAATACATCCATCACATTCTTGAGTGCAGGGCAAAGAAAACAAATAATTGTCCATGCTAGATTGGAGGTGGGGGGAAAAAAAAAGTATGTGGTTCTTGGGAGACTGTTCAGAATTCTTAAAGCAGATCTGCTGAGAAGCACAAAATTACAGTGAAATGTTTAATTGTGACTTAAAGAACCTGGAGACCTAATTCTGTTTTCTACGTTTCTTTTTGCAATTTTGCCTTTCTTTAAAAAATGTAAGGTTTTTTTTTTAGGCACATACTCTTTGTTTTGCAAGAAAAGATTCAAGCCTTATAATGGCAAATGACACTACTTGCACTATATATCCACTGTTGATTTTGCTCTTTTTGAGTAATCATATGATTTACTACTTTTTAGAATTTTTTTTTTAAATAAAGATGGCTATTCATGTGGCCTAGCTTCACAGATCAGTGCATCAATGAGAGACCAGCCTTTGTAGGCTCCCATCAGTGTTGACTGTTGATGGAGGTAGAGTGGGGAGGAAAATACTTTTTAAGAGGTGATTCTGAGCAGAAGGCCTGTCTGTGATGCTCATGATTACACACATAAGGACTGACTCTATCCATTGCAGAAGTTTAAGGAAACTTTGGTGTTATGTACCCAGCTTGGAGGTGATGTGACTGTATTGTGGGTTTTTACGATCAAATTATTTTGGTAACTGTTGGTTGAAATGGCTCTTCAGAAATATTGATAGAACTTCAGAAAGATCACTAGGAATAGTGAAGTAACATTACAAGAAGAAAACAGTGATGCACTATTATTCTGTCTTAATTTCCCCCCATATCAAGGTATGATAAGATCTTTGAAATGCTACTGCAGTACCAGTGTATACCAGCCTATTTCAGTCACTTCTTGTGAGAGACTGGTGACTGTTACCTGCAGTATTTAGGAACCCCTGAAATCCTGTTAATGCAGACGTGTTCATTTATGATGTTGAGCAATGCCAGATGTGCTGCAGAAGTGGAATAATACTAAGCAGTTAGAGACCACACTGTTACGATGCTCTGGAAGTTTCTTCCTTCTGCTTTCCATTCATGTTTGGTATTTGTTTTCAAGCATGAGGCTTTTTTTTTTACCTTTCCGTCTTAATTTTTATTATAGAATTAGATGTGGTTCTGAATACTCTCGTATATAATTTATAGTATTTGTCATTTTGTTTTCTCAAAACTGACTACATACTTGGCATAAAGGATATTGTGCCTCAGTTGTCTAGAATGCTGTGCTTCCCAAGTCATGCTCTGAAAAACAGTATTAATAAAAACTCTTTGTGAGGTAGAATAGGAATCTGAGTATGGAGAAAAGTGAATGCTGAGATCAAGAAATTATTGCTCTGGTATATTAATTTTTAATGGGCTGTCTTTCTAATGATGTTTCATCTATCAAGTAAATGATAAGCATATCCCAAGTGGCTTGCAGGATATTCCCAGAAATGTACAAGCATAATTCCAATGCCTATATATTTTAATGAACTAATTACAAATTAATTATACCAATTATGCATAATCAATAGTATTTCTACTTTGTCCTGTGTTTTCTTTTGTCTGTCTTTAGGGATTTAAATGCTTAAAACAGAGCTGCCTTCTTTTTTTAATAAGGTCTTCTTGGAAGGTCTGTACACGTGTTCCTAAAAGTTTGGGATACCATTAGAAAAATAGAGTAAACTTACCCTTTTTTGCTACAACAGGACTGTATTTATATAGGGTACTGTTCAGCTTCCCATGATCACTATGTATTAAAAAAAAAAATATTTTTTTTTCCCCTTTGCTGAAAGTCCTAATTTGTTATTATGTGGTAGGAAATCTAAAATCTTTGAGATCGCTGCCTTGCTAGCAAGATCAATACTTGGTGAGAGGGGAGGTGGATGGGGAGGCTGATCCTGTGTATTCTTGAAATGATTGGTTTCACTGGATTTTTTTTTCTTCTCTCAGTGTGATGGCTTATTTAAATAAGAAACATTGAAGACGTCTTAAAATGAAATCTTCTGCATATTTTTCTGTGGTCGCCACTGTGTTGGGATCTTGTCCAGGCTCTTAGGCTAGGCATTGCTTTTTCTTGATAACACTTAGATGAAAAGCCTGTAGAAGGACACACAGCAACAGTCATGCCAATAGGCTCGGCGTGTGGTGTGCTTTCTTCATCTGATAACACAGAGACCTGAGGAGCAGTGTTGCATTGCTGGTGATTCTATCTTGAACAGGGACCCTGCCTCCCTTTTGGCCATTAAAAAGGTGTGCCATTCGGCATTCTGGCCAACTTCTCCATGAAGTAATATACTCTACCTCCCTTAATTTCCTTGTAATTTCACTTGGAGAAGTTGCTCTCTTTTTCACCTCTTAACTAACTTTTATGTAGTGTTGCTGGCACAGTTAGCGGCAAGTATGTTTTGATGGTGAATGAGGGACCCAGTACACTGTTTGTAGGGTGCTTTGGGATCATCTGTAATGCAAGGGGCTCAGGTAGGCGTATTTATTGTTCTTTGTCAATAGATGTGAAAGTACCCAGGTTAACAGTAACTTTGTTTAGCCTGAAGATAAACCTCCTAGCCAGCAAGTCAAGACCTAAGCCTCTGTTACTGAGACAAATCCTTTTTCTTAGAAAGAAATTAAAACAGAAGAGGGCATGGTATGTCATCAGGTTAAAATAGAGGAAAAACGCTGTATAAAAATGACAGTGATCCCAGGGTGTTAGAGCAAGAGGAAAGAACTACAGAAAACCAAGAGATTACAATAATATAAAAGATACTTTGAGTGGTCCTGAAACGGTGTTTACCAAAGACCTGATGCATGCAGGCCAACAAATTCTGTCAGTGATGTTTTACAGAAATATTGGAAAAACCACAGGTAGCTGAATTGCAGATTTCTTGAGGCAGTATTGACCAGAAGGTAACTTGAATGGTATGATGAGCTTTTATCAAATTAAACAAAAAGCTGAATGGACTTTATGTGGAGCTAAATTTACTGTGCTTTGAAGTCAGAGTATTTTAAAGCAGCTGTTTTAAAGTGTGTGAAACTGCAGAGGGCGAGGGTTGGAATACAGAGGGTTGACATTTTACATAGCTCTTAGGAATGCCTGTGAGATGCTGTTTCTCTCCATCTGTGCTTGAAAGTCTCCAGTGCTTGGCTGCTTCTGCATAGTACCCAGTTGCCCTATAGACCTGTGGGGCTGTAGGAGCTCATGGGCTCACCTGCTCCAAGTGGTCCTTGCCAATGTGAGTGTAAATATCTACCCATCCATGGAAGCAGTAACAGGCGTTTCAGTGCTGTTATGAGCTTCATGTTACCCAGACCTGAAACAGCATGAAGTATGCCTGCTTTCTTCAGCCTGGGTCAGTGCTTAAGGGGTTCTTACTGTAGTCTAGCAATAGGGACTACACAGCCACCTTATTCCTGGGCTTATCTTTATTATCATTATCAGTTTTTTCTTATTGTTGAACTGAAGTCTTTCTTGCCGCACATTCAGCAGGTTATGTTTTGTCCTTCTCCCAGAGAGCATGGGAAACAATTGTTTTCTTTTTTTATAATAAAATCAATGCATAGTCATTCACGGCAGGAAGTGAAGCAATTTAAGTGTCTACAAATATCTTTCCTCTTTTCTTTATGCCTCAAACAAACAGGCTCCAGATGTAGTTACAAAAAAGTAAACTGACTTCTTATTTGTAGAAGGTGGTATTCAACTAGATTGTATTTTTTTCTTTCTTGGGCTGTTCAACAGTGAGATGTGGGCTGGAATGCTTTGACATATTGCTGGCTAAACGCTTGCCCTCTTGTGATAATTTGAGCTTTGTCCATCTTGTGATAAGTCTCTTTTGAACAAAGCAGCATATTCATGTCCTTGTTAAGCACATTTTCACCTGATCATGTGATGGAAACCTGTGGCTTACTGGCAAAAGCTGCACAGCTGTATTAAAAAGCAGTTTTACAATGGCTATCAGCTTGGTACTAGGAAAACTGATAAAGGCAGCTTTTCTCCCATCTCTACAACCCATCCACATTCATTAACATCAAAGTTCTGTAAGCCTCAGTACCAACTGTGTTGGTACTCATCTCACAGAGGATTTGCTTCTCTCCCCCTATGGGAAAGTTCTGCATCCTTTAAATCATATTAAGCTGCTTAATTTGTAAAATAATTCTTAATAGTGTGTCATGAATTGAATTCAGTGTAGCTTTTTGAAAAATTCTCTTAGAGTTCAGCTTAAATACTCTTTTTCAGGGCAGAAGAGCTGGTAAATGCAATTGACCACATTCCTGGTAAAGTTTCTTGGGTGTTCATGATTAGTGGTTTCCAAAACCTCAGTGCAGCAGTACTAAAAGCATTGGGAGACCAGAAACCACTTTAATAAGAAATCAAAGAGACTGTGTATCTCCAGCATGAGATACAGATAGATACACAGGAATAGCTTGTTGAGGTAGAGAAGCTGGAGAACTTGGATGCAGGAAGTTATATTAAGGACTGGGTATGCCCTGATGCTGAGCTTGGGGAGGGGGGGGCCGTCATCAATCTGACTCGTAAGTGAGAAGTTAAGAAGGAATCTCATCTACAGAGTGGAGTGGCATATCCTAGGGGCGGCCCTGCTGTCTTTTGTGAACTGCAACAGTTCATGCTCTGGACAATACCTGAGTTTGCAGAGAAACTGGAGCATTACTGAGAACATCTGTTTTTCTTTGGTTTGTCGCATATCCTTGAAATAAATGCTAAGCAGTATTACTACTAACCTTTAGAAATGTTTTCCCTATTCCCCAAATTCTACAATCTGGTTGTTCTTTTTCATTTCCTGCTAGGAAGAATAGCTTTTAATAAAAACAAAAAAACCCAAACCAAAGAAATTCATTATTATTCCACAGATGTCTTCTGCCTGCAAAAGAAGCCAAGAATTTAAAGGGACAAAACTGTAGCTAGATTTTCTGTTAAACACTTGGCAAATCTCAGCAAGGGTAAGATAATGTAGATGAGACTAGAGGAAATTGCAACTGAGTGCTGCTTACCTAAAAGCTGTGCTAGTCTTTCAGTGAGCATGTGGAGTCGGTGGAGCAACGGGACTGTAAAAGCTCAACCCAGGCAGCTTCAAAACTCTTGTTCTGAACTGATGAGATTTGAGCTATATATTGGTGCTGATGGATAAGCATGAAGAATTCTGAAAACTCATGAAAGTTATGAGGTATTCTGTTTTCTTAATACCTCACCCTTCTGGAAGATGCTGCTCCTCAAATCCAAATAGTACCGTTGCACTTGGAGGTTTTTCTGTCGATTCTCACTGTGTTTTGCAGTAGCCTTAAAATTCTCAGCAACATTTTTGCCTACCCTCCTGTCTTCTCCACCATCTATACTGTTGCAAGTCTTCTGTGGGCCAAGTCACTGTTTGCAGATCCTCATCACAAAAAATGGCCTGTCCTATCTCCCCACTTTTCTTTTGCATCTTTTTCTGTAGCAAATCTTCCGTAATTCATGTATTTGCTGTTTATGATGCAAGCTCTCCATGCAGAGAGCTCTGGTTTTGTTTGAAAACACATACTGCACTTCCACAGGCTGTTAACAGTGTTAAGGTTGGCACACCTAACTGGTAGAAGTGTTTGCTGGGCTACCTTGGTGGATTTTTAGTTCAGGGATTATTTGAATTTGAAAGCTGATCAAACACAGAATGTACATGAAGACCACTGCCTGTAGGTTGTGTAGGTGATACCATTTATAATTTTTCCTGTGGCTCATTGGTATTTTTTTCTTTATTCCCACACATCTCTATCCCTTCTTTATCTCATCACACAGTGGCTTTCCTCCATTTCCTTATGAGTTCAGGGTTGGTTTTTTTGTTATCTCTTTGGCTTTTCCCTCTAGTCAGCATTCAGTGTTTTTTTTTCCTGGAGCTGGAAAGTCTGAAAGTATAAGATATTAAGAGACTCTAATGAATGTAATCCCTGTGACTTTAGCTCTGTTGAGAGCAAATATGAAAGGCGGATGAAACCTTAGGTTGATAGGGAAGTTTGATAAATTAAAGGATAGTGACGTGCACCTGAGTCCACTGCACAGTGACACTTTCAAAACTACCATAGTCAGTGCCTATCTTTGATCTATTTATCTGAGAATAGCAGTAGTGTGTAAGATCTTTTTTGATCATTCCCTGGAGGCACTTTTGTCCCAACTATCTGCTGCATATCCCTCTTCCACAGCAAATGAACATTGACTGTGTAGTGCTTGCCAGCTCTGCCAGACCTACACGGGTTTGAGTAATTGCTGGCCACCGTGTTCATTCTTGCTGTAGAAGACCAATATGATTTCAGATCACAGATGATGAAAGCCTGGTGTGGGAAACCCATTGTGCCACCTACTGTTATTTTGCTGTTCTCTCTCCTCCTTTGGGTGTGTCTCTGTATGTTTTGGTTCTTTTTTTTTTTTCTTTCTCTGTGAATTCCTGTTTCTTTGCTGACATTTCCCACAACAGAAGTTTTGATTAACACTGGCTGCACACTAGAGCTTCTGAAATTCATTGCTTTATTCCCTTACTGCAGATCAATAAATACTTGTGTTTTATTTCCTGTGCTTTGCCTTACATCACAGAAAAGTTCGGCACTCTTCCTTGAATACTGTTCTGTATTTAAGTTTGTATTACTTCAGCACATCGGCCTGTAGTTTATTTCTTTGGTACAGCCAGAGGCTATGCGTTGTGTAGTTTCCCAAGTAGTCCTGCTGACTGCAGTCTGAGTGGAAGAGGCAGAAACAAGTCTTAAACGCTTTGAATTTTAGTGTGATTGCCTATGCAGTGGATCTAACAAAAACTAGTTGAGCACTTTCTCAGGGATGTTTTTTCAGGCTTTACAGTGCCTTTGGCAGTTCCAACGGCCAACTCCTGTAGACATGTTGGAGTGAGTGAATAGAAAGTTTGGATCTTGAGTCTCAATCCTAAACTGAGGCCACCTTAAGGAGGGAATTGGACCTCACAGCTGGGTCTTTCTCTTTTCCCCTTCTGTTGGGAAGCACTTCGTGCCTTTGAAAAGGCCGCAGGTTTTTTATCCTTCTTGACTCTTGCATAGTTGCCATTGCTAGTGTGTATGTGGAGGGTGCCTCTGCAAAGGGAATGAGTGGCACTTCACAAAATGAGAGCATGGATGAGTATTTTGAGTAATTTCACAACACTGAGCATACAGGTAAATTACTTCATGCGCAGTTCTGCCTTTGTTCTAAGATGAACATAAAATGCATTTGGCCCTTTACATTGTTGATGAGTGTATGTTCCTTGTACAGTATGCTACAGTGTTGTGTTTAAGAGTCTTTCAGTCTGGTATCTTATTCACTTAGAAACTGAAGAGTTTTAAATATGGACATGAATTTTAGACCTGGAAGTGGTCCCATGCAAAATGTAATGAAGCTGGGTTGCTCTGACCTCTGAGCTCTAACATGTGTTTGTTTTGGCTCTCTTGCAAAAACCTGCAGTATACAAATTGGCACTTGTAAAATTGTTCAAATAAATCAAAACTGGTACAGGAAAAAAAGTTTCAAACTGTTTCTTTTGGGATCCTTTGCCATGCTATTTTTGATGTGTGTTTTCAGAGGAGTGTTTTTGTGGCAGCAGGCAGTTTGTTGCTTGAAGAAAGCTAAAATATTCTGGGAAGTCAGGCTGGCTGAATTTGGATCTTAATTGATGCCAAAACTAATATAGCCTGTAACTAAGTGAGAGTGACTTTGCACAGTAAATGTCAGTCACCCGCAGCTTTGTCTTACATTTTCATATGAGCCTTTAAAAAAGGAAAACACAAACAAAACCCTAGAAAACGTGGTAGCTGCTTACATCCAATCGAGTTATAGCTACAGTCTACTGCATAGGAGAGGCTGCTCCTCATCCCCTGCGCAGAGTGAGTTGAGTGCTCAGCTGGTGCTGGGGCTGGACAGATGGGGATGGACTTGTCAGCATGAAATGCCTCCGGTAGTGAGGGAGCTGGGCTGGCCTGGAGTGCCCTCTCTTGGCTGCTGCAGAAACCTCACGTTTTGGGGAGGACGAGGAGACAGTCGGTTGTAACCATTTTAATTTTCCATTGTGATGGACAGAGGTAAGCTGTATTGATTATGTTTCCAGATTTGCTTCCTAAGGACCTCTGATAGCTAAATAAGTATGACTCTTTGGTGCTCATGGCAAGTTCGAATCCCTCGCTTGAAGCCGCAATAAAGTTACGCATTCCAGCAGCATTGCACATAGGACTCTGTTAACTTGGTGCTCTTGGGACTCTTAACATTTTAGCAGAGCTCAGGTTTTTAAGAGACTGCATACTGCTCCGAATCCAGGGATCCCAGAGGCAGCAACTGCAGTGGCCCCTGCTTGACTCTGCACTGCTAAATGAATCCAGAACAAATGAGGCTCTGAAAAGAAGAAGAAAAATTTGACACCTGGACTCCAGGAAACATTTGTGGATTTTGATGAGGAGCAGTAGGGGGGAAGGGAAAACCTATGGTTCAACATAGTTAAATATATGGTGTGCTAAGTATGAATAAATTGTGACTATTTTAAACAAGTTCATATATTCTATGGCTGGCTCAAGCACAAAGGAAAAAACAACAGCTACAACATGCTAGTTCCTCAAAGGGTTACCTGGAGGCCAGCATCCTGGTCTGCTGCTGCTCATGCATGGCAGTGGTTAACTTTCATTGTTTGTATAAGTGGCAAACTTTTTTACATGTAATTTTTTTTTAAAAAAAAGAATTTGTGTCATTGCTTGTGAGTTAAGGGGTTTTGTCTCCTGATAGCCTTACTTTGTGGTCCGATTCCTTTCATCATTGTTCATAAATGATTCATTTGTGTAAAGGAATCCTTCAGTAAACTGAAGTTAAAAGTTCCTCTTTAAATGTACCAAGGCCATTTCATGCCCATTTTAAGATGACCAAATTGCATGGGGCTGTCCTCTGCACACTCCCTCTGCTATAATGCAAAGTCATGTAATAATTTCTTGAACTGTTATTCCAGCCGAGTACCATTACAGCAACGTCTTAGCTGTGGGTTTGGAGAGGGAGTTTCTTCCCAGCCTGTAAACTCCAACGAAGTAAATGAGCCTTTCACTTTAAAGCAGAGACTGAAATCTGGTCCTGACTGCTAGTGACTAAAAATCACTATTATCTGGCTTAATGTGAGCCAAGTAAAAATAATCAGGTGCTTTAGGGTAGATGTGCAGTAGCAGTTAGTGCTGTTTAGTAACCTCGAATGGTTCTAGCTGGTCCGATAACATGGAGGTAGCCCTGAAGTCCATCAGGGCTCTATGGGAGTGAAGTTGACTTTTGCAGTTAGTATAGAAGGTAAGAATCTGCTTTTTAGCCTGCTGCTAGCACTGCTTTCTTTTAAAAACAAGGCAACAACCCACGCAGTCCAGTTGCACTCAGAGTTTACAAGATGTGAATGTGAATTCAGTGTTTGCAGTCTTGTTTCAGCAGGTGTTGTTCTTTAGTGTGTATTTGGATTTGAGTGTAAATTGTTTCAAAAAAACATTGTTGCATTTGTTTTGATAAGAAAAGCACAGTGCAGTCCACAGTTACAATGACCCTCATGTTAAATTACAGAGAATATATATTAATGATTACACCTTGAAAGTCAGAAGGTCTGTGTCTTCACATTTGGCTTTTGTTGCATTCCTCATGGCAATCGCATTGTGATTCACAGTCACTGGTACAAACACTAAGGGTTTTACAGCACTGCTCGGGTTACTGGCTTAGCCCCGTCACTGTGTAGTTTGTATTGCTCTTCTCTTCCTGTACAATAGCTCCCTCTGCTTGAAAAGAGCAGTGTAATTATAACCCCTGTTTGTATTTTTCTGATCAACAGTTTTTAATATGGGCCCCTTTTTTAAGAAGATTTCTGCTGCTGCCCTTCATGAAGCAATTCTAATACATGGCTTATGTTCATGTATGTTGTGAAGCAGTGAAGATAACCATGCTGTTCTCGAAACTTTACTGCATAGGAACTGCATATGTTTGCAGGAACTCTATCTTCATTTTTAGCATGAGGATTAAAGCTGGTTGGAACACTTTTCCCAGCTGAATTATCTCTTACCAAAACATGATGATTTATTGAAGCCAGAATGTTTTTATTTCAGTGAAAACTTGAAGTTGAAACAGGACTGTTTCTCATCAGAAATGTGGTAGTTAGGCCACTGACCTTTGATCTGCATAGAAGAAGCTACTGGTGAGATTCCCATGTCCTACTTAAGTGGTTCTGATCTGGAACCCAAAAAAGAACAGTTTTGGATCAGAGCGGGGATTTGAACCTGGTTCTCCTACATTTTCAGCAAGTGCCATAATTACTGAGCCAGTCATTCACTTGCAAATTTTTGTCAGCTTATCTGCATCAGTAAGGATAAGTGCCAGTTTTGTTTTGTTCATTTTTTATCAATATAGCTAAGCCAGCAAAAGTCATATTATAAAAGCTGCTGTGTCAGCAAAGGTGTAGTTTTGCTGAGAGAGCGTTCACCCATTTAGGGAACCAGCATAACCCTTGCTTGCTGTGGCAAGATGAGCCCACGATAGGAACTTGCTGGTTTAGTTCTATTAGCAAAGCCTTCCTCATGTGAACAGTGCCTTACTCGCTCAAAAACGGCTGTCTCAACATGATCCTGGTTTTGCAAAGAAGTCCAAAAGGTTATTTTTATTTTGCATTGGAGCAAACCCAAAAATTAAAAGCATATCAAAAGTCTGTGTCAAACGGAATGTTTGTTCTGTGGTCAGCTGTCATCAAGATGGTTAGGCACATGGGTTTGTCGGCAAGGGCAGGCAAAGCTGACTCTCTGCACAAAGGGCAGCAGAAACTGTACATTTTCAAAATTCAACACTCTTAAAGCAAAACCTCTTTTTTTTACATCTTGGAGTCCTTTGGATTCTTCTTCTGGACTTCCTGCATTTGGGTTTGTTTTGTTTTTTAAAATTTCCAAAGTCTATGCAGAACATGGATAGCTTGCTATTAGAAACAAATGAAATCCTTTCCCCTCGGCATTGTGTGAGGCAGGTTTGAGCATAAACAGTTGGACAGCCCAAGCACATTGGCACAGGTTCAGTAGGCAGAACACCATTGTGCAGCAGAGGGAGGTTTCTGGGCTTGATTATCAAGACATGATGCTCACAAGGAAGCCTATTCTGTACAGTGTGGATACCCAGTGTTTGGGAAGATTATAAAATGGCAGGATTAAGCAGTAGAACAGGAGAGAATTATTAATAATATGTATTTACTTGAATTCAGCTTCAACGTGGCTCCTCCTGCTGAACTCTAATTTCAGTTCTCTAATTTCAGCCATTTACAGATACTACATTCATTGCCTTATATGTTTGCATATACCTTAAAAAAACATGTTCCCTTGGAAGGCAATGTACAGTAATATACAAATAAAGAGTTAAAAAAGCATTCCTGTTTTCAAATTAACACTGATGTGCTGAATTCACGGTGGCCTTTGTGATTTGAATTTTGCCCTTTTTTTTATCCCTCCCATGCCTTGAATGAGATGAAAGTCCTGAGGGAAAAATAGGACATGATTATGCATTTGAAGATCCAGTGCATACAAGGAGCATTTCTGAACTTTATGAGCTCTTAGCAAGGGAGAGAAAGGCTAATTCTAATCTTAAAAAAAACAAACAAGGAAACAAAAAAAAACCCTTAAATTTGTTTTGTCTATCTTTCTGCCACTATATAATAACATGATTATTTAATTGGATTGAGGATGAATTTTTAAATAGCTGAATGCATGATAGAAATAGTACATGACACAACACAAAGGGTAGTACTGGAAAAAAAATGAAGTGAATATCTTTGCATCATTTTACAGTCTCTCCAGTGTGTATAATATTTTCTATTTCCCACTCCTCTGTGTATATCACTGCAGTGCTCCTTGTCTTCAGGAATAATCTTAGTTACTCTTCTATTGCTGTCCCCTGTATTCTCTGTTAAGGAAGCTTCATGGATGGACAAAATGTCTTTTATAAGTTGTCAGATTTGACAAACAGGAACACTTCAGTAATATAGCAAATGTATACTGCTATTTCTTGAATGTTTTGGTACTGATTTTTAGTTTTAATTTAATAATATTTATAATTAAATCTGTAATCTTGCAATGATTTGTTTTAACATCAATTTTGCTGCTATGAAGCTCTTGAATGGCATGCAGAATGTCATTTTCTGTAACATTAGCACGTAACAGGCTGGATTGAGGCTTGTGGAAGAGTGCCAGTGTTGTTTTTCTATTTGCAGGTTGGCCTGGCTGTTTCTGTGTATGCAAGAAGAGGGCAAGCAGGGTATCAGTCACCTTTCAGATCTTAAAAATTCTTAATGGATTAGGCAAGTGACAGAATATCTTCCTACAGCAAACCTTTCTTTTTGTAAACTGTAAGCCTTGGCAGTATTAGTAGACAGTCCTTTTGAATGTCTCAGCAAGCTTCAGTTCTGTAGCATTAGATGATGAATGTGCTTAAGTGATCTTTACATACTCAAAAGAAACATCATCTTTCTGCGGGCTTAGGCTTTTTTTTTTTTCCTAGGATCCCTTAGATCCAACAAGAACAGCCATTGTGATCAGCTCTTTGGTGGCAGGCGGAGTAGCTGAATGTGGGGGTGAGCTTTTACCAGGTGACCGCTTGGTGTTTGTAAATGAGAAATATTTGGACAGTGCCACTTTACCAGAGGCAGTGGAACTGTTGAAATCTGTGCCCCCAGGTACGGTTTCTCTTGGAATCTGCAAGCCTTTGGTGGTAAGGACTGATTTTAACTTTTTTCTATTTGATTCTATGACATGTGTAGACTGGGTAGTTAT
>JANZLQ010000095.1:3653554-3683357 GCA_026212715.1 Elanus axillaris | reverse complement strand
CTGGTGGCTGGTGATAGGATGAGAGGTAATGGCCTCAAGTTGCAGCAAGGGAGGTTTAGGTTGGGTATTAGGAAAAAATTCTTTATTGAGAAGGTTGTCAGACATTGGAATAGACTGCCCAGGGAAGTGATTGAGTCACCATCCCTGGAGGTATTCAAAAAGTGCATAGACAAGGCTCTCCAAGGCATGGTTTATTGGGCATGGACGATGGTTGGACTCGATGATCTTGAAGGTCTTTTCCAAGCTAAATGATTCTATGATTAAGTCCAAAACAGTCCCTGGAATATCCATTCAATAAAGATCCAATGGTAAGGAACCCTGTGTTGGTCTCAGTGCTGTACCCTGACCATGGGACCCATACCTCAAGGCAAATTCCAGACCTAAACTCTGTAAGGAGTCTTTCTAGTGTTTTAATTACTGGATGAGATCTGGGTACCTCTCACAGACACCAGTCTATCCTTTTGTACATTTTGGAAGGTTCTTTTGCTTATTTAGTGTCTGTATATTTAACCACTTGAATGAGATACATGCTGTGCTTGGTGTACTTACAGGCATCCTGTACATGCATCTTCTTTCTCATCTCGGACTTGTGGGCTCAGTTCTTTTTTGCAAGCTGTACTGATATGGTGCATATCAGGAATAGCAGACTGTCACTTTGTGGTTTTAATAGTCCAGGAGCTTCAGCAGCAATGTCAGTGAAAGGAGTTGCCTCTTTTCCTCATTATTTTGAATCCAGATCAGTTCCTTATCCAGATGATAGTGCAGTTAAGCAAAAAATGATATGGCAGGAGCAATTGTAACAAACATACTGGTGGATGAAGGAGACAGAGCTTCAGGTAAATTGTGAAACACTTACTTGTATGTCCTCCTTAAGTATTCTGAGAAATATTTTTTTCCCAAGTCTTTGTTGATTCACTTGCCAAACAAAAAAAGTGATAATATCAGCCTTTCATGCACCAGCTTCCAAGATGTATGCTTTTATATGAAAAAAAACTGAGGCGGAGAACGACTTAATATGTCAGCCGTAGAGAACTTCAGGTTTTGTTTGGCTTGTCCCCTTATGCACTATGTGCATAAAATGCAGCTTCTAGTAACAGTTTTATGCCAGAGTGCACAATATTCAATTTATACATTTGTTACTTAAAAACAACAAATAAGCAAAAGTAGAGAACTTCTTGTCGGGATTACAGGCAAGTAGAAAGATACAATTGCTTTGTACTGCAATTGCACATAATTTTTTTCATGCCTCTTCTTAATATAGTGTATAAATAAGCAGTTATTATTTCATAGTTATCTGAATAAATATGAATATAGTTGAGAAAATGTGAATGTTTGCTGTAAAAATCAATGTTCATGTCAAATAATTCTGTATAAGTTGATACCATTGCTTTCTAACTTTAATTACTTTTTTTCTCCTCTGTGAAGTGTGAAGAAAATGCTAGTATAACTTCACTATTTTCTGGAACCACAGCACACAGTGGCTATCAAAAAGACCTATTTGATACTGAAACTACGCAGTCACTAGCAAAAACCAAGATGGATTTAGGTTTGTAAGAAGTTTTTTCTTTATCTTATAATTTCATATTTACCAATCTAATTTTTATACAAAACACAAATTCTTTTGAGTGATAAAATATTCAAATGAAGAATTCTGGAGGGTCAAGGCAGTCTAGCTTTAAATAGGTTTCACTTCTTGATCTGGTTTCCTCTTCCAAATCTTTACCTACAGTTGTCACAAGTGATAGTGAAAGTGGCTGCAGCTTTGTCCTGCCTGTGGAGAATCACTTTCTTCTGTGTAGCTATGTCCACAGTAGGACTCCGTGCATAAGTACAATAGCTCATGCCCGTAATTTCTTCAGGAATTTGTCTCATTCACTTTTGATTGATGATTTTATGGATTTTTTAAAATTTTTTTTTTAAAAGTGACAGACTGTGGAGATAACTTTACCACAACCAAAATTTGCAACTGAACTCTACTGTAGTTAATTGCCCCATATCTTGGTTTTGTAATCTGTACTCAGAAGCAAAGTTTCTCCTTGTCAGATGGCCAGAGATGGATGGTTAGAATTTGGTAGATCATCAGGGAAATAAATTTATCAACCTGCCTGAGTTAGCACTCGCTGGTTGGGAGAAAGGAGATTGGGTTGTTTCCTTTTTTTGTCACCTGCATCTTGTACAGCAGACATGGTGTAAGCTACAGTGGCAGACTGATGACCCTTCCAAGGAGCTCTGGTGGTTCAATTAATATTTATACTTTATACTTATGTCACCAAAATGACATATTGATGGAGTTCTGTGACTGGAGCAGGGCTTTGCACCACTCTCCTTGCATAAAGGATGGGTTCACTATTTCTAGTCGTGTTTTTGTGAGGAGCATTTGTCATGTAAGTTGTACCTAAGCATGTTTAAGTTTCACAAAGATTTGGCATTTCTTCTTATTACTTCACTGCATGTACATCAGAAGCAAGGTGCTATAAAAAAGTGTTTAGTGTGGTTTAAATTTCCTTCAAAAATGAATGTTCTGTATCTCTCAGCCTCTTGATCATCACACATCATCCACATTTGGAACTTGGTGAGCTAAGGGGTTTATTTGCAAGTGTGATAACTGGTAGATGCAAGGACAGAGGAAGCAAAAGTTCACATCTACGCCTTTTCTTCCTCAGGTACAAAGCTTCAGATTGACTCTAAAGGACCTGGACTTGCTGTTGATCTGGAAGCTATTGAAAAGGAAGAACTAAAAGGGGAGGATTATGTTTTTTCCAAGAATCCGGAATCTGGGAGAGTGACCACCTTAGCTCAGCCTGGAGCAGTGTTGTACAGGTATGGAGAAATATTTCAGGTTTTGGAAGACTTTCAATTAATGATCTTAACTGTCTTCTTGCTTTACTTAACTGACCAATATTAAAAGCTGTGTGGAACAGCAAGATGTACATAGATGGCCAGTTCTATGACTTTTGCCCAAGTAGCTGAATTTTGCCTTACAACCTTATTGAATCTTTACTTCCCACGTTTCCTCCTCTGAATACTGGGACAGAAAACTGTGAATGGCTCTGCCACCTACTTCACTTGCTCCACTGTGAGGAGACTATGGATGTGGCCTGGAGAAGTACACAACCTTTACCAGCAGCACTGGTCATTACTGCTTAAGGAGCTCTCCCTTTAGCTCCTTATCACAGCTCTGTCCTCTTGGTTTTCCCTTTCCTTTTTAGTTCCTTTTGGGAAGAGCAGTTCAGCCATGGGTGTCAGGCCTGTACAGGAAATTTTAGTCTTGCCAGTGGTGCTGAGAAACCTTGAGCTGGCACTGGTTGTAGGTATTTGCCAGTGGGTAGTGGATCTGCTTTTGGGGCCTGTTGATTCAAATCCTTAGTACTTCCCTAATTCATCTGTAATCTTCCCCAGAGGGAAAGCAGCTCAACAATAAGGTGAGGGGTTTATTTCTGCAGCACAACCTACTTCCTTTTTGCAGTTTAAGAGTAGCATTTACAGCTCTCAGGATCTACAGAAAATGTGTGCAAGGATGTATTGTTTCAACCTTTCTGTGGGGGCATGCAATTCCATACTTTCATTCCGGTTCTGTGAATAGGTGAATCACATAGAGTATAAAAGTTTAATTAACACCCTGTTCTGGGGTGTTTAATGGAACACACTGGATCTGTTCTCCCAGTTGCATCATGATCTGCTTTCTGGTCAGCTAGACTGGTTTTATCATGTTTATATCCCTCTATAAGAATCACAGCATATTTATCAGAAAGTAAATGTTAATTGCTTAAATAGTTATTTTGAATGAGTAAATGCAGTGCAGATTTGTATATCACAGAGCAGCTTATAAATTTGGTCTGCCTATCATGTTTATTTCTGGAGCATACCTGAAGTACATTTAAACCTAAATACAAAAATTCCTGTCTAGTCTGTTGACTCTGCACATTTGGTTTAAACTGGACACTGTGAGAAGGTGTTGCTGTTTCACTGCCAGATACAAAATATGCAAGGAATTGCAACCTGGCATAGGTGATCCCTTTTTTTATTTTTTATTCCTCCCCTCTGTCTGCCCCCAATTAGTGAATTACCTGAGAGAGAAGAAGGAGAAGGAGAAGAAACTCCAAACTTCAGCCACTGGGGACCACCACGGACGTATGTTCATATGATTACATTATGTCTTCCCATTTACCTTATGTCTTTTTTTTTTCTGTAAGCCCGATTAGTTCTTGTGGGTTTTTTTCTCCCCTCCTCTGCCAATAACTTTAAGGTACTTATGTACCTTGGGCTTTCTTAGATACAGTGAATTTTTAACAGATGTTCAACAAAATTATGCCTTCTATTTATACAGCTGACTTGGGAAAGCTTGGCAGGTTTACGTTGTGGATGACCTACAAGTTCTTTCTCATTTAATAACTATTAGGTGTGAACAATGCACATAGTGCTGCTGTCTCCTTTTCCATGGGTTTTCTGCTAAACTTAATGGCAGAATTCCAAATGGCCAAGCCAAGTTTTAGCCACATCCTTGTTGTATTGTTAACATTTTTACGTGAATTGTTTTTATGGTCCTAAGTAAAATACGATCAGAAAATTTCTGCTTAAGCAGATGAATATGTATCTGATACAGTGAAGTTAGTGTTCAGAAAGTTGTATGAAACACTTTGTTTTATTATTTGTCTAGCATACCACTTGTAGTATTTGCCATTCCCAGATGATTTGGTCAAACTGGAAGAGGATGAGTGTTTACTTGAAGACCTGCCCATTTTGCACTGACTTTCTCTGAAATAAAAGCATATTTGGAACAGCTGTGGGTATGGGTTGGCAGCAGAATTTTGTTCTTTTTTTGGGGGTGAGGTCTACTGAGGGTAAAAAGCCACCTCTGGTAAAGCCAGAAGCCTAAGAATGCCCTCATCCCTTTACTCTGTTAAATCTTCTTGAAAGACCAGAAGCTTACATTACTTTAAGTCTTTGCATTTATAGTTTAAAAACCTGTTTCAAGCTGTTAAACTACCACATGTATTTTTTCAGTGTTGAGATCTTTAGAGACCCTCTTGGGTCTCTTGGAATCAGTATTGTTGGTGGACAAACTGTCATAAAGCGCCTGAAGAATGGAGAAGAACTTAAAGGGATCTTTATCAAACAAGTTTTGGAAGACAGCCCAGCAGGAAGAACAAGGGCTTTAAAAACTGGAGATAAAATACTTGAGGTAAATGCAGATAAACCTACCTTTTCATTCTAAGAAATAAATATTGACTCAAACAGCTTTGGGAGGAGAGAGGGACAAAATACTGCCACCACTTTATGAAGTATTGATGACACTGTTTTGAAAACCAAAAGAGACCACTGATGTCCTCTTTTCTTTTTTTAAGGTCTGGCTATGGAGCTCTTTTAACATTCTCCCCTATACTTAAGAAAAGATAGGTCCTGGTATCTGATGGGGAAATGAAAAAAATGAGAGTGCCTTCTTCCCATATAAAAGAGTAATAAGTTTTAGCATACCTTTATAAGTGTAAGTTATAATATATATAAGAACAGACTCTTCATACTGAAATTTGGTCTGTTATTTTGTGTGTGTTAATTTGGAATACTTAACAGTCTGATTAACCACTATTTGGGGGAAATCATTGATTCTGGCAGGTGCCATAGGGGAGAAAGGCATTCCTGGCTTTCATCTCTGGCTTTGCGTTGATTTTTTTACTAATTTTTCTCCAGATGAATACTACTGAACCTGGGTTCCCAAGCTGATAGTGCCATTCTTGTATGTGCTTTAGGGTTGTGTGTGAAGTTTTGAAAAATTGTTTCTAATCACTTTTAGCTCACAAGCAGGTAAAATCTGAAAGAGTTGTATTATACCTACCATTATGTTTAGCATTCTCTGACAATCTTATTCCTTATGTTTTTATCTAGAAGGATTGCTTAGGGGAGCATAGGGCCAACTTTAAATTACAAATATGAAGTAATATGCTTTTCCTTAAACCATCATGGAAATATACTAAAAATAATTTCTCTTAACTGCTTTTGGTACTTAGATACGCTAAGTATTCTGTGAATGTGTGTGATCTCTTGTAATGTCTGTGCTAAAAACAAGCCACCTAATAAAAATAAACATCATTTGTTAGGTTTCTGGGATAGACCTACAAAGCGCCACACACGAGGAAGCAGTAGAAGCTATCAAGAATGCGGGAAATCCTGTCGTGTTTGTAGTTCAGGGTTTGTCTAACATACCAAAAGTAAGTTTATTTCTATTTTTATTCCAAAACTTAATAAATGTGTAACACTCATCTTATTTTAAACTTGGCTAAAGTTCTTTCAGCAAGTTCCATCAATTTTTGTGTCTGTCCTTTCTGTTGGAGTTTCTGCATATAGACCACGTGATTGACTGATTACTTGTTTGGCCTGATTGGAAACCTTGTTTCTCTGATGTAGATCAAATAGACATAAATCTGTTGACTAGGTGTTAATTCAGTTCTCCCACCTGTGTAGTTGAGTCTGGCCCTATGTGTTTTAATTTGTTCATATTTCATAATCTAAAAAATACTGTTACCCAAATGAACAAAAATGTAACTAAAATTAGCCAGATTCACATTAGCAACCCTATGTAAAAAAGGACCTGAAGTAGTTATTTGGGAGCAAGTTACATTTCAAGAGATTTAGATGCCTCCTCACCTGCAAGGCCAAGGCAAGAAACCTTTTAATGCCTTAGTAAAAAAAGGCATACAATTCTGCCTGCCTTGAAGTACACACAAAACCCCCAAGATTTTGATGTACTTTCAGTATAATCTGACAATTTAATTGAGAATTTTGGTGGTTTAGTAGACCTGAGGAGACCTTTTTGACAACCGTAGGCAAATTTGGCACAACTGTGTCCATTATTTTTCCAGTGCTCCAGGGATTCTTTCAAAATCTATTAAGACTTTCACCAGCTATGCTGGGAAGGTGCTCAAGCAGTGATGGCAACAATCACAATGATGGTAACTGACTTGGCTCCCTTTCTGTATCAGCTTTTCCACAGAAAAGATCCAAAAAAACTGTCAGAACATTCAAGTATTCAGCTGCATCTCTAACCCTTGCTTTCCTAATTATTCTAGAGAGATCAAGGGAAAGATGGATAACTTGAAATTTGAGTTTCTTTGCTTTGAGATAGGCTGGAGGAAACTGGACATTCACAGACTTTCCGCAGTGCTCTGCAGTCCCAACTCCCATTCACCAAAATAAGGTGCTGCCAGAGGAGTAGGAATATATTACATTTTGAAAGAATAAAGAACAGCAAGGAGGAATATTATGTGGAGGCTAAACATGCTCTCTTTTATAAGGTGTCTGTGTGCATGGATGCTGGTCTAATAATTAAGAACTGTCCCTTTAGGAGTCCATACTGAGCTCTGTATCAAGGATGTACACCCATATTGCTGAGTTTAGAGTAATGTTTAGTTGAATGAAGAGATGGGGCTAGATATCAAACAGTGAGCACTAAAAAAAGTAGAGAATGTTTCTAAATTCAGTAAAAGAATGTAATTTAACAACTGCACCGCAGCGCACTTCTACATGGGGCAAGATGAAGAGTGCACTAGGTAGCTTTATTGTTGTCATTACCTAACTTCTGGATGTTTGTTTTGTGGCTATAATGCTCTTTCTAATGTGTGTAACATATGCATTGTTTTTCAGGTAGTTTCTGTCATACAGCCTAAGGGAATCAAAGTCAGCAAAGATCAGGATGCAGACAAAGAAAATAAGAGTGAAAAGGTATTTAGTGCATTCAGTGCTATACCCAAGTTTTCCTAAATCAAATGGTATAATAGCATGCATTATAACTCTATGATAAGCCCCCCTGAAGTCTGAAATGAAATTTGAAGTGTTTTGTTGCATTATGTTTGATTTAAGTAGTTTTTGCCAAATTTCTGCCAAATACAAAGCAGGTTTCTGACAGATATTCTGTGGGTCTCCCCTGGGTGCTGAAACCCTGTACTTACTGCAGCTCTTCACTGGCATCTTTCTGGAAGTACCTGCTTTGCTCCACATGGAGGCAAATTGATTCTTTTTGTTCAGTAGAAACAGAAAAATAATAACATGTACACAAATTATATCCTTAAAGTGAGCCTGGCTCAAATTCAGTAAAATCATGTTATAGGATAATTAAATCTACCAAGTCTCCTACATTTTCCATTGCTGGGTAAAACAAGGAAATGACCAAGTTAATTGTAGCTGGCCAGTTAATTGTGAAGCAATTACTGCACAGTAACTTTCAAGCGACTTCACAGCGGATTTAAAAGAGAAAAAATCTGTTTGGTCTAAACCAATGGATTTGTTTTAATTGCTGCAATAAGGGAAAAATTTAATTTCTCATTCCCAGCTAGACTGCTCTAATGGCCTAGGTATTTTCCTGTGGGAACTGTGCTGATTGCTAAGTGTAGGTCAGGTACTTCAAGGGTGTCAGAACTGGAGGAGTAGAGACAGAATTAGTGCAGACAGTAACTTTTGCCTAGTGCGGTTTAACATGCCAACTACAAATACGATGAACTTTTCATTTGATCCTAGTCAGTAGTCTGGTGTGTGGTGGATAATGAGAAGGCTGTTGTGCCTCCAAAAGTTTTTGCAAGGCTCCTTTCAGATCCTGTCAGATACAGAAGCTACAAGGCTCAGTTATTAAAAAAAAAATCAAGAAAGGTGTTGAAGTCATGCTTTCATGCCAGTGGATAATACTTATAATGAAGCACTTACAATCCCCTTTTCTTGGTTTTGTTATCTATATTTCTAATCTCAGAAGTGCTCATCCTCTTGCAATGTGCTGCCTTTAATCTCTAGGACTCCAGCATGTTGAATTCTATAGCATTCAGAGGTTAAAGAGGGAGCCTAATCTTTTTCAAACCTTTTTCATCTATTGGTGCTGTAAACTGGTGGGTGGAATATAGAAGAGCTTCAGTGCATAAATATGTAGCTCCCTTTTGGCTTTGAACATTGATTCACAAAGCAGTCATACTGTGTTACAGTAGGGACATCTCTGAGTTGGAAAGAGTTGCTATTAGTGGATTACTAGTCCGTGTCCCTATTGGGAATCAATGAGATTTCTAGTCCAGTCTTCAAAGTGTCACAAGAGAGTTTGATTTGAAAGCAGCCACATCCAGCTGGAAAACCTGCCTGTTCCTGTGTGATGAATTATCTTTTAAATAGTGAAGGTTTTCTCTGATTTGTTGGTGTTTATCCTCCTTTATTGATGTTTGTTTAAAAATGATCACTTGAAGTAATTTATATAAAACTACTTAAAAACAATTGAGCTTCTTGTGGACAAACCAGGTATTGACATTATTTTGCTGGTTGGCAATGTAAACTGCCCTTTTGCCTCTGTGCTGGGAACAGCTGTGTTAATACAAAAACATGGTGTAATGGAGTATTCTGGCACAATTTCCTCATCTGGCTTTTCAGTGGGTCAGGAGGGATAAGAGGAACTTGTCCTTCTGAGCCATAGCAAACTGCTGGATAAGCTTAGGTCTCTCGTGTAAATTCACACAGACTTTCTAACAAATGTTTAAGGTCTTATAAAGCTAAAGGGTCAACATTTAGACTGAGTTATTACTAAATTATAGTGATACTACTGATTTGTCATAGGCAGCTGAAAGTGGGGCTTCAGGTTTTCCATCTTCACCTGCTCAGTAATGTAGAACATGAGTCCTCTCACGCTTCCTGGATTTTCTGGATTTTGAAGAGTTCTACCTGTGTTGGTGTCAAGCAAAAAGTGGGAGGCATATTTGGTGTATTGTATACTTTGGGGAAACAGCTGTTGTGTTTCCAAGTGCTCTTATTATGTGCTCTTAATACTATTGGATTGAATTAATTCAGTTATTTTTGTTATGCTGTCTTCAATGCAGCACTTTCCTGTAATGTTTTTTAAATGGATGGGATGATACATATTTTATCTCACAAGATTTTCCATGTAGCTTGCATTGCAGTTTGCTAGTTATACTATTCTACACAAATTCAAGCTCAAGGTTTTAGAAATCCATATGCAGGTTCAGCTTTCATTGTACACAGTGAAAAATTTTATCTGGGTTTGATGTTTGGGTGTTGAGTTGTATTTCCCAGCTATAGAAGAAATTAATTATGGGCATTCTGGTTGCTCTAATGGCATATCGTACTCAGTGTTCCCTGTCTAAAGTGCATCCTGCTATTAGTAGTGGGGTTGCATGTGATACTGTTGAATGTAATTAAATGAAATCATGTAGCAACCTAAGGCACAATCCAGTTACTTCGATCTATAAAAACAGTTGCTTGGATGAACAAGCATCTTCATTAGCCTCGGAGCCTGCTATGCACCGCTATATGCATCATTATGGAAGCTGCTTGTATTTATGTGAGGTAATAGAATTTTATTGTAAGTTATAATTAATTTTTTTTTAATTTAAGCAAAAATATAGGTGAACTGTTATGTTTAAATATTTGTAGATGCACTAAGAAGACTGTGTTCCTATTTTGTATTTAAAAGGTTGACTTTTATATGTACGAGACAATTTTGTTGTTGAGTCTCTAAGGAGAAATAGGGTATAATTTAATGTTTATTTTTAACCCTTAATAAATGTTCACATTTCCATGTTTCTGATGATACATGAGTATTTTGTCAACAAGTAAATAAGCATGCACTACTGTATTTTGGTTTTTTTTGATGTCCAGTGTCACTTCTTGTTCTGATTTCTTGCATAAAAAGCCTATGCTGCAGAATTTAGCATTGTAATTAAGTGCTGTGTATGTATATACACACAGTGCAGTAGACAAAAGGATTTTTTTCTTGTGTGTGGAGGTTACAAAACATGTAACTATTTGTCTTTGAATCCATTAGAGAAAATATGGGGCTCCACCTCCAATGAAATTACCACCTCCTTACAGAGCACTTGAAAGGCTGCATGCAGAGGAGGCTAGCGTGGATGAAGAGGAGGATGCTTGTGCAGAGAGTGAGTAGTGCCACAATCATTGTGTCAGATTACATTTATAGAACACAGTCAGATTGTGATAAATGTGTCTGCCATTTATTGCTTGTGTTATGGGAAGTAGTGCTCAGTGTGGCAATAGCATCTATCTTCAACCTTGTTCTTACCAAGGGCTACTGATCTGTAGCTTAGATACTCTTCCTAGCCAGGCTGCTATAGCTCAGCTTTTCTGAAGAGATGTAGGAAGGGATCTTGTTTATTTTTAGTCTAAAAATGTCTAAGCAATGTCTAGAGGACTTGCTTTGGCAGTGGAGTCAGCAGTTAAAGGGAGATGTTGTGGTTTACTGTTGTAATTGCAATGGTAGTTGAGCAGGCGTAGGTTGAGAACCACTGGTGCATAGTCCTTGTCCAGAAAAGCCTGCAGTCCATTTTAGACAATACTGTTCAAGCAAAATATTTTTATTTTTAAAAAAGAAAAATCTGCTGATTTTTTTGTTTCAGTACTCTACTGAAAAAAAAGGATCCCCCTTTTTTGTAGCACATTTTATGGGAAAGGTTCTGCAATTGTCCAGTTCTGGGTTTTGCAATGAATTATGACAATATGCACTCTGTGGAAGAGTAGGGACATACAGAGTAGGATGCAGTGCAACTTGAGAGCTTCCAGCAGCGTGACGTGGATTCCAACACACTGCTTTGTTAATTACAACTTTGGATAAATGGAATATTATTGACAATAGCTTATCTTCCAATAAAATATTTAGGAATACTAAAATTTCCATTAGGAGTCCTAAATTATTTTCTAAAATTAGTTACCTTTTTATTTTCATCTCTATACTTTCTTGTACAAAATCAGCATACATGTGGGATTTTTGTTGAGGTTTGGTTTGGGTTTTTTTGCTACAGTGATTTTTCTCATCATCTTTTGCCTTGTTTTTTGCTTGCCCTGATTGTGGGTAAGCCAAAGCAGAAAGATGCCTTTGTAGCTTTTGACCTTGAAGCAGCAATGGCTCCCATTTAGAGTGGAAGCTCCTAACTTGGGTCCTGCTGGTGGGAAAGCTCTCCAGCTACTCTTAATGATTTCCTTGGCAATGGTGTGCCATTGAAGATGAGATAATTAATGAGTTTGGTTGGTTCGTCACTTTTAGGGGTACTTTGGTGGAGAGGAAAAGGATTTTGGAAGTTTTTTCTCATGGAAACAGTAATGGGCGCACAGAAGCAGGGTGTTCAACTGTGCCTCAGTTGCTTTAAGGGAAAGCTGCAAATTCTTGAATCAACTGAGATTTTTCCAGAACTCCTCCTTACTGAGTTTGTCATCTGTCATCTCATCTGTTTGAAGTATGCTACATAGTTACCTCAAGAAGGCTTTTGAGTATTTTTGTGGGGAGTGGTAGTGAGGAGGAGCATTTGACTGCAGACTCTGTGGATGTTGGATTAATATATCTTGAGCTTTCAAACTAATTCTGTAAACTTCCAGTTGTAGCAAACTGATTTCAGCTTGTTATTAAAGTTTTAACTCTCAGATAAAGGATATCTTTGATAAGTAGCCTGACACCTGAGTTATCTAATTAGGATATGCCTCAACCTGAGTGCTTGCTAGACCTAAATTAGTATTTTGCCCAGAAATAATTTCTTATTGATGGGCTTGGTAATTTTTTAGCTGTTTCGCCATTCCTAATGATATTGCCAGCTGAGTCTAATAGCTGAAAAGGTAAAGCTAATTCTGATATTAAATTCATCCATCCTACCAGATTTGGCAGCAGCAAGCAGATCTATTCAGATGAATCTGCTTCTTCCTACCCTTTTTACTGACTGAAGTTGAATGTTTAGCAATAGCCATCTTTCCCACGAATCTTGGAAAATCAAGATAAGCATTTTGCATTTTATTCTTCCCCACCTCATTCTGTTTCTTTAAAATAAAAAACAGGCTAAGGAAGCTGAAACTAAGTTTACTTCAACTCTTGAAGTAAAAAGCATGTTAGAAATGATCTGACTGTTCTTGATATTAAGCATCTTGGCAGCTGTGGAATGGGCTTTTGCAGAGTCTCTTTTCTGTGATCACTTGAAAAACAAAGTTTTCTCTGTAAATTCCAGTACAGTATTGTTTTTGTGAACTACTTGATGTTCATAACTTCTGTCCTGATTCTTGAGCACTTTTCCCAGAAATCTCAGCCCAGGCCCATACTTGCCTTTTTAATACTATTTGCATGTTCATATTGGTCTATTCCTTACCCACTTATCATACTGATTCTGCTGGTTTTGCAACCTTAACTAATAATTTTCTGAGCTTCAGTAAACAAGTGAACTAGATTTATTGTCTGTCTTATTTAGAATTTAAGGTATCTTAAAAGGAAGAAGTGGTATCAGCTCAGGTAAATCACATCGTAGCCTCTCCTTCTTTCATTTACTTCCTGTAGTTCTCAGTTTCTGCCATTAGCATGGAAGGCCTTAGCAGGCATTTTGAGGTGGGACAGCTGTTAAATCTCTCCTCTGGTTGTGCTCCTGATGGGTTTTATTTTATTTTTTAGCATTCTTGTTAATACTGCTGCAGTGTCACTAACCTGCTCATCAATTTCTTTCATACTCCAGAAATACTTTCCTTGCTCCACTTGACATTTTTTCTCCTTGCTTGTCACTTCTTTCGACCCATGCTCTCAACTTTTGCCTCCATGTCCTTCATCATTCCCCATACTGAAAATGAAAGCAAAGCATTATTGGTCTTCCTGCCATACTTAGAAATTTTTTCTTTCCTTTCCGTCCCACCCATACTCCCTCACAGTCTCCGTGTTTTGTCTGTTTTCCCCTTAAAGTGGCTGAATAACCTTTTGGTATTGATTTAATTTCCCCTGTGCGATCCAAATCCACTTGCCTTTTGGCAATGCTCCCTTTTATTTCTGTTTTTCCACCACTGAAACTAGCTTTCATTGCTACTTGTTGGAACAGTTATTTCTTGTAGATGTTCTCCCTTTTCTTTTCAAAGGTTGTTTTTTGATCCAAATAGGGTGAATCCTTGTTGGGAATAGAACAACTAGGTAGCTCTTGGTTTAGAGAAACTCCAGATGTCCTCCAAGTTTCTGTGGTTTAGGAAGTTTAAAGAAGTTCTAGGTGTTTTTTTTCAAATCTGTCTTCTTGCACACAAGACCCTTAGTTTCAGACCTGCTTCTCCTTTATGTTTCAGTTTAATTTGAGTGACTATCACTTCCAATATTATTTTCTAAGTTCTTTGATAGTTTTTTGCTAGACTTTGAAGGCAAGTTGAAAATAGTATTTCCTCTTGTTTTATTCTTCTTCTAGTGATACTGTCAAATCTTTATCAGTATGCAATTCTAACCCTGTGTGATGTGGGTTTTGTTTACTCTTTGCTTTGACTTTGCTGTTTTAAGGCTTTTGGTTTAAGCTTTAAAATAGTTTTGTAAAACTTTCAGCACGTGCATCCTGCTGTGAAAGGAGCCTTCAAATGTTTCATCTTATAGACCTGAAAATGTTACAACATGGGATTGGAGTTTTCCTTCCCACACTGGAAACATTTATCTACAGTAGAGGTTATTTTGGAGAAGGTCACTCTCCATGAAGAGGGTTTTTAGGCTTCCCAAACCTTAAAACCATCAGGCTTTGAAGAGGATTTCGTTTGGTTTTTTGTTGTTTGTTGTTTTTTTTTTAAATCAAAACAAGTAAAAGGAGGGGAGAGCCTACAAAGGAGCTATTTGTACTTGCAAGCAGCTGTGCTAGACTGCATCAATAGGCATTGGTGTGTTTTCCCTGAGTGGCGGATGGCTGTAGGTGTGCACTAAGAATCTGCTAATAGACTAATGTGCACCCTGTTGCGGCTTATTACTGTAATGAGGGGTTAGTAGTAAAAAGAAACAGAGGAAATGGATGGGCAGAGTAGTTTGTAATGGAACGTTTGGTAAGGTTTTCCTTGGGGCATTCATAACTGTACAATTTAGATATACTTTGTGACTGAGTTGAAGCAATCATAAGTTAGATAGGAAAGACATTAAAAATCATTTTAAGAAAACTAAAAAGACAACTGTTGAAAGAACTTGGAATCCTTAATTTCAACTGATACTATATTTTTTAGTAAAATCTTTTGTCTAGTTAGTTGACTGAGATTGATCAGGTTGGTTTCAAATAAGTTTAAAATAATAAAAGTAGATAATAAAAAATTTGTGAAACGTGGCTAAGATAATGGACTAGATACTGCCGTGCTCAGACTTCCTGTCTGCAAGGATATTTAACTGTATCTAATAAGGGGATAATAATGCCCCCTTCCTTTTATTTTGTCTCTAGATAATGTAGAAATCAATGAAGCTGTAAGAAAGCATAATGATTTATCTTACTAAAATGGTTTTTGAGCAATGGTGGTTTCTGTACCAAAGCAAGTGATCTAAAAACTTCTCTAGCATTTCCACTCTGCATTCCCCATTGTGATAAATCTGTGGCTGCGTAGAGTGCAAGAGGGGAGAGTCTGTGTGTGCTCATGTGTGTAGGTTGGTTCAAACAAACCCACACTGCCTGTTGTCTAGGTAGGGTTGGGGTTAGAAAGCGCTTGGGCATGCGAGCAGAGTGCCCTTATCACACCTAAGGTTTTTAGTAGCTTCCATAGTGTCAATGATATCCATACTCAATGAGAGGATGGTGGCTTTCATTAAAAACAAAATAGGAAAAAAAGGAATAGAGTTCAGCTGAGACTTTGTAGAAGGTATGGTCAAGTATATGGGGCGTACAAAAGTACAACCTCAGGAAGTGTCTATGTACTGCTGTGGGCGCAGATGGAAAAACAATCATTGGCACTTTGGAAAAATGCCATAATTGTTAATAATTACTAAATAATTACTAAATAAAAACAAAACCACTGATAAATAATACAATTCCTGAGGATCTGACTGTTGGGAGTCTGTTTTATGCAAAGCTGTGCTACAACAAAGGAGAAGCAAGTCTTAATTTTATTTTAATTTTTGGGGGGGGACACCCGAAACAGTGATCTTCAGGTGAGGCAGCTTGTGTAGCCAAACACTGCCTCTCCAATAGATGTCACTGCAATCAACAGCAAATAGAGATGATGTTCAAAGAGTAAGATGTAGCTTGGAAAAATGCTTCAAGATTTATGAAAATAAAATATTGAAAAAATAGTAATTGCAATATTTAATATTTTTAAATATATTAACAAGTGTATTTAGTATAGTGGATTTCCAAAGATGATGCAAGAGCCAGGATTAGACAAATAGAGCAGTGGCTTTCATTTTTTAGTTCCATATTAATCTCTATTTAATGTGACTCTGTACTGCTAATCTTCTTTTCCCATTCTTGTTCTGACCCATAATTAGCTAAAATATGTAAGTTTTGTAACCAGCCCTAGTATCAGGTCTAGAAGGGCTGGGCACACTCACAAGCTGTTGTGCCACATGAGGATAGATTATGATGTTGGTGTCGTAGTTTGAGGTTGTGGGTTAGTTTGGGTTTTTGTTACTGGGCTGGTTGGTGTTTTTTTTACTCTGTTTGTGAATCACATGCACGGTTCTCATCATCTGATGAAGTATTGCAAAAGGAAATCACATTTTTAATGAATTAATAGTAAAATTGCAGCTGGGACTTCTTGTATTTTTTACTGTGTGCCTGTACATAATGCAGTGAACAGATGGCTTTGTGTGTGTGCTGTGATACATACTCTAAAGAAAGGACAATGAACTTTAAAAATGAACAAATTAATGGAATTACAAAATAACTGAGTACTTTGAGTTGTTTTAAATGTAGCATTTGGAATAGAGAATTAGTAAGGACTTCCCAAAATAACTAAGTATGTTTATAAATTTAGAGATTTTACCTTTGGTTTTTTAATTACTAAATGAAGGATTTTGAGTCTTTTCAGTGTTTCAGTTCAGCACTCATTGCAGTAAAACTAATATTGCTTTTTTAGGGTTTCAGCAAAATACAAGTTATGATGAAGTTTGAATCTTTCTTATGCTTATGATGACAGACTAGTTTTGTTTTCTGACACTAAAAAAGCAACCAAACCCTATGCCATGAACACATATCAGTGTTGGGAAACTGTAATATTTGCAGCATTGGAAAATAACACAATGAAGCCATTTAATAGAAATTCATTTTTAACCCCTGTACCTTGCATGAAAAGGATGCTTAGATAAATATCGTCTATTAACTGCTATTTTGCCATGCAGTGGATCATTAAGCAAGATAGTACCTGCAGCTAACAGGGATATAAACAAACGTTTGAGGTGACTCGTGTTTGGGGATAGAGATGTCATTCGAATGCTAGCAGAGTAAGCCAGTGCACAAACAGCAGCCGTAGAGCATCAGTGGGTCAGATGTGGGAAACCAGAGATCTGCTTCTTCCTGCATACTTTCATAGGCAGATTTCGTCTGCTGGCAGATGTAACTGTTAGCTTGTGGGTAGCTTGAAATTAATATAATTGATGGCATCTCATAATAGAAACAGACAGACGGTTTGCCCTTAAGGAGAGAAAAATCTCAGAAAAATAGGCCCAAGGTCGTCAGAAGAAAGACAAGCACTGAGTCTGTGTATGATGAGGATTTGAGCTGCTTACAGCATTGAATGTTTGTCAGGAATGCAGATATCTTGAAGTACATGCTGGTACAGCAATGGTACAAGGGGGTTTCCCAGGTAAGGATTCAGATCTATCTCTATATTGTGTTTGTTTCCAGCAAGTCATTTTAAGTATTTTTAGTGATAATTTAGAACTAGTGAAGTGCTGGAGATAAGAAAATAATAGCACAGATAATTTTTTTTTTTCTCAGTTTGAAGCATGGACATATAGCATGATTGGAATATTGAATGCATTTAATATCTTTAAAATATTTTGTCCTGTGCTTGCTTACAAATCATTGTTTCTGTGTACAACATTCTTATATACAAAACTGACATGAGCACGCAGTGCTTAAAGTATAAAAATTCCTAGCATTAAATTTCTTGCTATATAGAATGATCTACTCTTCCATAACTGTTATTGTACTGTAGAGACAGATGGCTGAATTTTCTTCACTTTGCTTGTTAAGAATGTGTTAGGTAAATGTTTTTAGACTAAAATAAAAAGCTGCTGGGGAATCTAAACTGAATATTCAGCATTTTCGTGGTATAAGGAGGCAAAACAAGAATAAAGCAATGTGATAGTAGGCAAATGAGCTATTGGCAATGAAGGATAATCTAATCTTTAAATATTGCCTTGGATTGCATTTGCTCTTAGGTATGATCTTTTCTTCCAACACAAGCCAGGTATCCAGAGAATAGCATTAAAATGCTAGGCATGAAATATACTGGTTTGATGTTTTACATTGTCTAACGCATGGTGCAGGTGGCTTATGTTGTTTGGGATCTTTGATCTTACTCAGGTGTTACAGATAAGTAATTTCATATAACTTACAGATAGAAGATAATGTCTGCAGTATAAATCTGCATACACAGGTACAAACTTGCTAAGAGAGGATAATAGAAGTAGATTTTTATATTGCTCTCATTGAAGAGCACTTAATATCACTGCAGTGACTTGCAACTACAAATATGTAAAAAGGATGTAAATATTTCAATAAATAAATGAAAGACAAACACTAGCCCATAAAAGGTGGTTGTGTGTTTATATTCTTGAATGTCTGATTTTTAGATAGGAAGATATCTTTCGTCATTACCATCGTAAATGATGTTGCTCCACTGCACACAAAAAAAATTAAAAAGAAACTCTACTGTGTATAATGTCTTGTCCAGACTAGCACAGCATTGCTTTTATTTAGAATATAGACTAGATTATTTGCATAATAGCTCTATTCCAAAGTGGTCTGCTTGGTTTAAACAGTAGCTGCTCCAAATATATAGTGGAAATAAGCCTCTAACAGAAGGGGAAGTAAAAATGGTAAATGACAATAATTTTATTCTTTACAGATGTTACCTAGTTTTCCACAGTATTGCAATAACTGAGACAGCTGTCCAGAACAACTTCTTTAACTGTTTGAGAAAGTTGAAGTTATCTTTTGCTCCTCAATCTTAAGACTTGATTCTTTCTCATTCAGTTTAGTGGCTTAGAGGCTAGTCATCAATTTACCTTTTGCTTTGAGCAGGTATGTAATTGCTCTTTATCAGGATAGCTGACATGTAAAGAGCCATCCAAAATATTTATCTGTAGGTATGCTAGCTATAGTACACTGTGACAGACTATTAAAATTTCTCTTTATGCCTTGTAGTGGCCACATGTATTGAAAACTACTTGCAAGCTATTGACATTAGGAAGGAGATCTGTATACACATATGCACACATATGTGTTTGTGTATAAAAGACTGCTGTCTGCATCAGATGAACATCTCTATTTATCAGCAAATTCAAAATACTTTTGCCATATTGAAATTAGAAGAGGTGTTGTGGCAACTGGCTAAAGGGCATAATGAGCCTTTTATTATTAGTGTAATGATGGGCATGGCTGTTTGCTTCATCAGTGCTTAGAGATCATGGCTTGTGCTTCTGCATCTCTGCTTCCCAATGTAGAGAGCTGTGTCTGTGGGCAGAGTCTGTAGCCATTACACCCATTCTGTAGAGGTGAGGGATGAGCACCTCCATTGAGACACACCCATTAATCCAGATTACTTCAGTGAATGGGAAAGAGTTTCCAACAGGCAGATGGCACATCAGGTACCACTGACCAGTGGCATCTTGGTGCTGTGTGGTCCCAGCTGTGTCCTTGCCCTGCCCACCACCTGTGCTGTGGGAACCAGCCGCTGCAAGGATCCACAGCTGTAATTTAAGATGCAGGAGCAGAGTTGATGTTGGAGTCATATTCTGGGGTCATTTTGAGAAGGTAAGGGAGAAGGGGGAGCAAAGTGGAGCAAGGAGGTTTCTGAGACTTAGAATGTGCAACAGGAGAATAGGACAGGTAAGGGGACAGTTTGTGGTCTCATTCTGGGGGAAGGACATGGTTTAAGTGCAGAGGACGACCCTACTCTTCCACATGTCTTTATGCAGACAGGCCAGCACAGAGCCAGGAGCCACTGTCGTCCCAATAGCAGTAGCTGAGCGAGCTAAATTTGGGAATTCCTGTTCAGGTGATGAGTGTACTACTGCCAGGGACAGAGCTACAGGTGAATTATGTACATTGTTTAAAGCCTTAGGAGTGGTAAACCTTGACTTTGTCATACCATTTTGTGATTGTTCTGTAGATAGCAAATGCTTTTAATGGTTGGTTGGTTGTTTTTTTTTTAATGCTTTAGGTAGTTTCACCGAGTGTATTAGCTATCACATATTTATAAATATTTATGAGTTTTATCTGCAATTTCAGAACTGTAAGCTTAAGTAGCATTTTTTGACCTGTAAATGTTAAACTTATGTAGTATATTGCACCAGGTTCTCTATAAAGTGAGGTGGGAAGTCGTCATTTCCATGATGTGATGGTCCTGGGAATATCACGAGACATTGAACGTAAGTTCTCATACTTGTAACATGCTGTTACTTAGAGTTGAACCACATACCTAAATTGGGAGGAATTTGGATGGAAATGCCAGCGAGTATGAAGGCACAAGACGTTTGTGTGTGCACATGCGTGTGTGCACACAGTTACAGCTCTTTATGCTGTGCTAGTGAGAGCAGAGAGGGATTACACTATCCAAATGGTTCTTAAAGATATTATGCTACTAAGTGTCCATCCCTCCAGGTGCTCTGGGAATAAATAGCAAGCAGCAGCATTTGCTGTACCTTAAATCAACAGTGAAGTGAATCATATACTACTACAGTGTGTAATGGTCCTGAAATTGTCTGGTCTGGTAGAGCCATGACTGTTCTGTAATGCAGTCAGTGGGGCCTCTCAGCTGCAGCAGATCAGCTGGATGCCCAGGGAATGAGGAGGGATGAGATTCCCTTGGTGCTTGACCCTCCTGCCCCCTGTGCCAGGCTCATCTGCAACTTGGAACTTCAAATCTGGACATTTTTCTGCACTGAACTGTAAACCTCAATGCAAACACTGTTCTGAACTAGAAACTATATTTCTTTCAAATGTTTGGCAAAAAAATTTCTTTTAAACCCCCTAAGGTTTGGCTGTACTTCCCTCCATTTTGTAACCTGTTACTGTCTTAGGGATATGACAGATTATTTGAGGATTAATACAGTATAATTTTGTTGTGTATCATTAATGTATTTAAATAGACAATGCAGTAATTGTACAGCAACAGCTTATTTCAGGATTGAGTTGTTAGAAGTATAGAAAATATGGGATTTTTTAAAAACTGTTTTTCAGAGGAAGAAAGCCATTAAGTGAACAGCCTGACAGCATGGTATGTAGTGAGGTATCACTGAAGGGCTGGGAGAAGAGTGGAAGGTGAATAAATGAGATGAGACTGGGATGTGATGGACGAGGGAGTAAGTAGAGCTGTATGCAAGGATGAGCATGGGCAGCTTATGAGTGAGGGCTAAGAAAGAGGTTGAAAGGGATTTTGTGAGGAATGGGGAGTTCAGCGAAGCCTTTCGGGGACAGAATGATGTCGTCGTTCCTTTGTGTATGCAGGAGGCATACTGTGGCATTTTAAATGGACAGGACTTGCACAGTGACATGTGTCAGAGAGAGTGCCGGCTCGGAAAGGCAGAGCAAGCAGCACCCAGAGCAGCTGCTGGCAGCGTGAGTGGATGGCTCTTGGCACCAGAGCAAACCAATGGGCTAACCCCTTCATCGTCCCTGGATGGCTCTGTATAGCAGCCAGTTGGTACATCTGCTCCAGACTGTCTGCCCTGTCCCTTGATAGCCATGTGTTGGCAGACCTTCCCCTTTTCCTTTTTGGCCAATTTCTGTACTCTTCTTGGAGAGATGCAGAAGAGATGTTTTGAGGGGAGGACAAAGGTACTGGTTGGGTGCTCTCTGTGCTGCCTCCAGCCAGGACTTGAGAACAGAGTTGTGAAGATTTTAATGAGTACTTCTGCAGCTAATGAAGTTAGATTCCTACAGATTTCTGTCTCCCATTCGACTGACTTGGGTGTTGAGGAAGGTGTGAGCTCCGATTTAAGTTTTTCCTGTAGCTGGAGCATTTCTAAGGGCTTTCTCTCATGTGAATTCTTTGACGCTTTAATAAAGTGTGATCTCACACTGAAGCCTTTCCCCTAGTCAGGGTATTTATCAGGTTTCTCTGCTCTGCATGGCTGCCTATTTTCATGAAACTTTTACAGTACCTTTGAGACCCCTAGTCCACCATCAGATTTGCTTCAAATTGGCCAGCAGGTTCAAAGGTTTTGGGGCAGGAGCTTTGATTGCACAGTGTATGACTGCATAAGCTTTGTTCCTATACAAAACCAGAATAAAATTATTTACTATATTAGAATTAAATATAATTTATGTTAAGAGATTAAAATATAATTAATAAACACTGGAGCATAATCCCTGGACTGCAGTTCAGAAGACCTGGCATCTCTTCCAGCTTGGTTACCGTCTGTTGGATATCTTGGTTAACCATCTGTCGTAAGATACACAAAGGATCTTGAGCCTTCTGGAGCACCATGCCACAGTTTGCAGGGGTTAGATGGCCATCTAAATTTTAAAATAAAATAAAATAAAATAAAAAGCAGGATCTATGGAGTTCCAGCTTATCCAAAAGACAGTGTTTATTCCTGAGGAGCAAGTCATGGATGCATCTGAATCATCCCTTCTGAGGGCTAAATTCAGTAAAAACTACCATACTCTACTCTTATTTTTCCCTCAAGCGTTTGTTTTTTAACTTTCTCATAGTTGATTTCCTCCTTCAGTCAGAGTGGAAAAAGTAAGTCTATTTAATATAGTGAAGTTTATCTGTTTAGCTCTTCCTCTTGGAAAAATCCTTGGAGATGGATTTGTTTTCCCAGAAGGAAAAGAGAGAGTGCTTGACATATTGCAAGTCTCTATTCACATACATCATCAATTTCCTGATTATAATTGTGTTCATTTTAAAAATGCCCAAAGCTTAACGCATTAATATCTTTACTTCATTAAATACATTAAATAGAAGCTATTTGTTACCTAATAATGTGTTTTGGTAATAAAATTAAAAAAACCTGTTAGAATGCTCTGTTCACTTGTCTGTGATTTTATTTTTCTTCTGCAGAGAAATGAATGCCTTGTTTATCACTTCTTATTTGAAATGTGGTATAAGCAAAGGTGTCTGACCCTAATCCTCTTATTTTAATCTTTGTGGAAAACAGGTCTGCCAGACTCTGTCTTTTGGAGAGTCTAAAACCAATCAGAATAGAATTTCTGATACAAAATATTGTCTTATTTAATCAAATCTGTCAGGTTTTGTGATGTCATAAGTGCAGCGTAAACTTGATTAACTTTTTGAATAGACTCTCAAGACAGCTGATTAAATATGTATGGCTTATTTAGGAAGAGTATACAACTGTTTTATGATTTCACAGTGATACTAAGTGGAGATTTGGGGGGGGGAGGGATTGGTATCCATTCATCTGTCCAGATCCCCCTGTTTCACCTGATGGAAAAGGAAAATGGCAGTTGGCTGTGTAAATGCAAGAGTTGCAGTCTGACTGATACTTTCAGTGGTAGAAGAATCTGTGTTCTTATTAGCACAGCATACATACTTATTTTCAGTTTTATATCACATAGAACAGTTTAAAATTATTCCAAGTAATAAACCTTATCTTTCTCATTTTAAGAAGTGACATTTGAGTTAATTCTTTATTTGGTTGGTGCCTTTCTCTTTTGGAATAATAGCATTCATCAAATGGTATGTTTTCAGCCTGGAAGTTTGTATTTTAGTAGTTCAGCTATATGAGAAGTGTATATTTTATCATCCTTTTCTAATGTTCTGCTATTGCTCAGGCTGAAGCTCCACAATATGAGACCATCTAACTGTGAGGTGAAAGGGGGAGCTCCCACCTTCCCCAGTTGTTTAGGGTACTTGGGTCCTTGTTGCTCTTCCCTTCCTCAGCTTCTTCAACTCACTCACTCAGCAGAAAACTGCTCCACCATTAAAGAGGAATGGTTTTCTGGTGGGTTGGTGACCTGCACAGGCTCACAGAGGAGTCTGAGGAGCACGAGAGCTGCCTTGAACAGAGGAGTAAGGGAGGAGATTCTCCCTCAGCTCAGCTTCACATGGGTCTTCTCGGGGGCTAAACACATGATCTAAAATTAGAGTGCTGTGCTGTGGCTCCCTTTCTTTCATCCTCTCCTCCCTAAGGCTGGAAAAGGTCTTCACTTTGAGATACAGCTTGAGCTAAGGCACCACCTCAGCAATGAAGTGTACAGGCTGAGTGTGAAGCAAGTGATGAGAAGGCGTGGGCTGTGCAAATACTGCTCTGCACAACACTGCCAGCTGGACCAGGCTGACAAGAAACCAAAGCACATAAAGGGGAGCTGCAGTTTGCTTCTCCTGAAACTGGAGGGGAACGTGGGACTGTGTTAAAGACAGGAACGCAGCAACACACGGGCGCTGGCTCTTGGCTGAGTCTTGTAGCTCAGTGGCTGGCTTGGGAAAGGAATCCTGTGGATTAATGGTACCAGATGTTGCCAGTTGTACTCTCTTAATCATGGGAGAGCCAATTTGTGTATCAGAAATCTCATTTGGAGATGTGGCAGTAGGTCTCTGTCTTCCGAGTTGCAGGTCTCTTGGACTTGAAGCCAACACTTGCCCAGTGGTGGCTATACTGTTAGCTTCTGTACCTGCTTTACATGTAATACTAGGATTAATGCATTAGACATCATAAATGGAATATACACATGATAGCTGAAAATATGGAAAGATATTGTAGAATAATTATTATTGGGGGTTTGTTAATAGAAGAGGCTTTAAAGTGAAATTATAGATACGTATTTGTTTTGTTCTAAGGCACAGAAATTGGTAGTCTGCAGCATTGCCAGGTGTTGCAGTCATTCTTCATTTTCATGTTTCATTTTACCTCAGCAATCAAAGGCGAGCCATGACATTGGGAAACTCAGATTTATTCTTAAACAAAGCCTGTAAGCATTGCTTGATGTAAAAAGCTTGAAAATGACTCAAGTGCAATTTGATACCTCAAAAAAACAGGACGTAGAACCAACCCAGACTTACTCTTTTGAAATTGCTTGCCTCTGTAGGAGCATTGCATGATGTGGGGAGGCATGGGGTGGGCTGGCCCTGTTTTTATCTAATATTTTGTTTCTTGGTTTCATATACAGAAGTGTGCAGTCATCAGGTGGATGTGCAGGGATGGTCTTCACGTAGCTGACAGGCCTTTCAGTAGCACTGTGGGATTAGAGGGCATGGTTCTCAGTGTCCTGTGCAAAAGCACAGAGGATCCTAAAAGTCATCAGATAGTTTGTAAGTGTTTGAGGAGCTGTAATCAGTTTGATCAAAGACTAACCAGGTATGAACCTAGCAAAATACTGATTCTGTATAGCTGCCTAAATTAAAAGAAAAAAAAAAAAAAAAAGATAAACAATACTAAACAGTGTTGTGGGGCTGGCCAGGTCTGTTCTATAAGTGGAGTACTCTCTATCACCTTATGTCCTCTAAAACCTGGATATGCATCTTTTTTAATATTCAGCTGCTTTTTTTATTTAAACTGGATTTGCACTTAATTTAAATCAAACATTTTCTGCTTTTAACATGCATTGTAAGTTTTAAACAGCAATCTCCATAAAGATCTGAGCATATTCTAACCTATTAGCATAATTAAAGTGAATAAACTGTTCAGGAAAAGTATGTGTGCACCCAGATATTTGAGAGAAATCGGGACCCAGAACTGACTGTAGTAAAAAGCCAGCTTTTGACTTTTTCTTCAGCAGCCTGAAACAAAGACCTTTTCTCTCTACAGCTTATTCAACTAATTCAGTGGGAATGAAAATAGCTTATCAAACTTGAACAACTTATTAGGAGCTGAAAAGGATGTTTTTCTTTTCTGGTCTGTGAATAAAAACTAAGAGTGTGAAGTGGAGAGTTGTCAGTTGGAAAATTATGGAAGTGTTTGTGGCCATGGTGTGATGGCAGAACCTCCTCCAAGGTCACTGCACAGTGTTTATCGTTAACTAGGTGTTCATGAAGGCCCAAAGACAGACAAAAGGAAATCTTTGACAAAGTGGAAATTAGGCCATTTAAAAATGGTTTTGATCACCACAGAACCTCCATTATCTACTTTGTGAGTAACAATGCTTTTGTTTAATATTCCAGCTTTAAATGAAAACATTTCAATAAAAATATTTTTCTTACATTAATCACAATTGGCATATTTGTGTGCAATATTTTTATTACAAGGCTGTTGCTTATATTTTAATTGCATTCTAATTTCTGTCCAAATACAAACAGTATATATTGTTAGGAAAAATATATAGTATAGAAGAAATATTGTTCACAATATTTGACATACGAGAGAAATCTTGAGCATTTCAACAGATGTATAGTAAATTTTATATTTCCTTAAATACTTATATAGCATTTTATCCCCATAGTTGACCTAAAGATGGAACATAAAATATAAATACAATCTTTTGTTGTAGGTGAATGTATTTTTGTAGTGACAAACTAGTTACAATCAATTCTTAGCAAAATAACTAAAACCTGAAAATATTGAACAGGATTAAAATTTATCATTAAGATCACCATTGAATTAAATCACAACTAAAGTAGCTGATCGTGATCTATCTTCCCTGGTTCTTCTCACTGTTAAGACTTGCACTGTATTTTCCAGTATAGGTCTGTGGGTGTTTTCCTGGGCTTTACAGTCCCAGATGACTCATCCCAATTTTAATCTTTTCTAATTGCTGTCACAGCATATTTAAAAATTGCTGTATCAACAAACCTAAACTACTGTTGTGGGTTTTTTTAATCAAAAATTTTAATTTAGTCTTTGTCAAATCACCCTGATTTTACATAGCTTTGTTGCATTGCAAGGCTGTGCTGCTAGGGCAAAGCAAGTGATCATGTTCAGTTGGGACATTCTTCCTGCCATCTCCTCTCCACCATCTCTTATCCCAGCTGTACAGTATCATTTCCTCCTCTTCACCTGCTCTTTCACAACCAGGTGTTTAGTCTTTTTTATTTTTATAGCTGGTTAGTGCAACTATTTAGTTATTGGGGTTTTTTTAAGCTTTACAGTTTTTTGTCTATATCTCACAAATAGTGGCAATTCCCCTGGAGACCTTCCTTTAAGAGTTTTGTTTAGATCTTTGGGCTTATCAGGTTATATTTTCTGGTCAAAAAGTCTTTATTAGTAAGTCCAAAAGTCTCCCCATTTTCGCATCCTGTCCCCCTCTAGATGGAGGAGGTTCAGGCTCTCATTGCAGGTTCTTAAATTAGGAACAAATCACTGTGTCAGAAATGTCTCCTTACTTGGCTTCTGAGAGTTGTCCTCTGTGCTGCTTTTCACAACTACTTATCACTGAGAAAGTTGGCGCCTGGGCCCGTAACAGCCTTTGTTAGGTAACAAACTTACAGTTTTTGACAATAGTCTGATGCCGCTCTCTTTAATTAGACTCAGTCCAGAAAGATTCCAAGGTAATGACTGTGCCAGTTGCTTTGTGGGAACATCGTTATTTAAAGATGAAGCGCTGTCAGATCAAGTTATACTGTATTACTGTCAAGGGAGGAAAAATTTAAATGTTCAAAACACTTATTTGTTCATGTTGAGACCAAGCAGAAAAGCAATGAATTAGAATTCCCCAATATTCTTTGTTTGGTTTCAGACACCCTTGCTCTTCCATCAAATGAATGAGCAGCTTTCAAATACAAATGTAGGGAATTATAGATCCTAGCAGAGCAATGTGATCAGGAGCAAACCAGAAAACCTGCTCCTACCAGAAAGAGTAGCTTAGAAAAGAAATTTCTATCCTAATTGTGAGATTTTTTCCAAAACTGCATTGTAAAATGGGTCATTAAAACATCGTCTGTCACGGCATCTGGGAATCTGATTTTGTGTGTGAACATCATGCATCCTTACAGATCACTGACACTTGGTGGGCATGTCAACACCAGGAGATGGCTGCTGTGTAGCAGGCCAGAAGTGCAAGCAATGCTCACTTAGAGCTATTTCAAATTTCCTTGAGACTTTGCAGATCGAAATCAGTATTTTCTAATGTTCTTATACTGTTTACATGTCCTAGCTTCCCAGAGAACTATGTTAGGCAAGCCTCAGCAGAGCAGGAGCAAGACTGCTTTCCTCTCGGGAGGTGCAGCATACGTGAGCCTGGCAGCTGTGATAACTGAACCTTATCTCCAGGCTGCTTGGTGCCATCAACACTGAGTGGGCTGGGAAGCTCTGAAGACTGCAGTATTTTGGCCTTAGATAACTTAAACTGCATGGTACAATATAATATACTGCAATATTATATAGTAGAGGGTTTTTTTAATGGGATTTTTCTCAGTTATCTTTCCAACAGCTTAAAAATAGGGTCTACAGCAGCAGTCTTTTGAGGCTACCCCACATTTTAAGGATGTAATTAGTTCAGAATGCCTTCAGTTGGGCCTTTTGTGGTCCCAAACATCAACCATGATGTGATATATTTTTGCACATAATTATTTGTATCCTCACAGAGGATTTTATCAAAAGAAAAATGTCTTTGTTGGTATTTGACTCTATTTAAATCAACTAGTGGCAGTATGATGCTCCAACAGCTAGCCCATTTGGTATTTCTCCTATCTGGTGGAAACAACTGGTTTATCAGTCCCAGGACAGCAGGCAAGAAAAACAGAGGCAGCTTTTGCCAGCCCTTTCCTCCAAAGCCTGTAAGACTGTGGGATCATCAGCTGGTGCAGAGGAGCTCTGAGCTCAGCATCAGCACTCCACCAGAGTGACTGATTGTGAGATCACAGCACCCAGAGGACTGAGGTCACTTCTGAGGAAACCCAAGTGCTCTGATGAGGGTTAATGCGTCATTTGAAAGGTAAATGAGTGGAAGTATTGTGTGCAGGGGAGGGCACTTTCCCTTGTAATCAGCAATTATTAGCATCAGGATGCTCTGCTTACCACACTTTCATAAATCTCCTTTTAAAAATGTTAAAGATCTCAGGTAAACATTGGTATGAATAGACTCATCATGTCCTTGTCATCTAATTAAAAAAGAAAAACATACAATATCTCCTCTTCAGAGAACTTAAATGTTGTGTAAAGAAACTGCAGCTTTAGAATGAAGCTTTGGGCCTGAAATGAGGAAAAAAAATTGTTGGCAAGATTCCATTTGTTCAAAATGTTGACGTGAGATGGTGCAAACATTGGAGATACTCCCTCATGTTATGGACTGCAGTTACCCTGGTTTTCAGCCAGAGCTAAATGTCACTCTTCTCTCTGCTGTTTTCTTCTGTGTGTGACAATTCCCTGATAATAGGAAGAAAAAAATAATGATAACTGTTTCTAAATGCCACCCACTCACAGGAACAAAATGAAATGGTACTTGAAGTGGATTGTGGAGACTCTCATTATACCTGTTCTCCTGGATTAGTTAAAAATCACTAGCAGAAATTTTTACCTTACCCTGTAGAAAAAGTGATGTGAGGGACAATGCCATTTAAGGAAAGTGTTGGAGGAGAAGGATAGTTTTCTTCTGTGAGCTGAGAATTTGCTGCAAGTGTTTACATGGCACGAGAGGAGCAAAATTGAATGGGAGCCTGAGCTGAAGGGAGCAGCGAGAAGAAGAGAAACTCAGATATCCCAAATAATAGCCCAAATCCTTCATGCAAAAAAAAATAAAAGAAGAAAAGAGGCAGTCTTTAAGTTAGGGTAAGAATATTGTCTCACAGGAGTTTAATGCATGCTTGTTTTTCACTTCAGCTTGGGTGAGTTGTAATTGTGAGAGTGTCAAAGCCCACAATTCAGCTGTTCATCTAGAGAAGGCGTTGCCTGTGTGGCACCTTGCGCATGCTGTCTCCCTCATGTACTTAAAAGTAATGTTAGAATATTTTGGCTCACAGTATTCTGGGGAGGAAGGGGAGAAATGAGAAATCCAGCCATGGAGCTCTTCCC
>JANZLQ010000095.1:3616531-3653454 GCA_026212715.1 Elanus axillaris | reverse complement strand
CCCCCCCCCCCCCCCCCCCTTCCTTTTATATGACAGACTTGGGCTTAGGGTGGGAGTATTAATTGAAGTGTGCCAAAGTGGGAGCATTAATTGAAGTGTGCCAAAGAATAATAGAAATGCTGGGGCTTATTTTTCTCTGAAAATCATCACTTCAGTTTTGGTAAATGACTTCCAAATGGTGTACATGAAGCAAAGGGAGATTGTAGGGGATGCTGAGTTTCTGGATCAGATGGGGAACCCACAGCTCCAACATCCCACTGCAGGGATGCTCCCTGCCCACATGTTTGGAGATAACAGCTTTTACAAAGATGTGAGCCCTAGCAGCCTTTGTCCTCTCCTCTTACCACCTGAGCGAGGGGGACTGGTCATAACATGATCTCTGGCTCTTCCATTTAGATTCACCAGTTTTGAATACAGCTGCCCTATTTTTCTCATGCATGCTGATCACAGAGAAGAACTGGAATGATTTTATGAAATTTTAAGAAAGCATTACAGAAATCCTCTTCTCTCCATTTTTCAGTGTAAAGCTTATGAAAACAGACAAGTGCATCGCTTCTGAGATAAGGTTTGAAGAACTGTCTGCCTCCTTGGAGCTGAATAGAGGGCTAGTGGGAAGATTAAAACAATAAGCTTGTTATATTATTAGTAGCAGGAGAATTCTAAGCCTCATTTGTTCAATTGTGGTCCCTTCAATACGCTTATTTAGGTTCTTGTAAATTATAATCAGTAAATTGGACATGCTGCCCTCATAGCTCTAGGGTTAGCTTTCAAGGGACTTCCTACTTTTTTTTTGAATGTTTATAGTGAAATCAAGAAGGGAGTTAGTTGTTTGATATGCAAGGTTAGCTCTGTGTAGTGGATGCTGGCTGCATTCTGATATCTATCATTAGTAAATGAAAAACAGTGGTTGTGATGCTGCAGCACCGCTATCTAAGCAGAGTAATCTCAGAAAAGGCTAAGACTGAAGCCATGTTATGTGCAATGCAATAAAAATGGTAGCTAAAAACACTGAAATGAACACAGGCTGATAAATGAGACCATTGTAAAGTCTCCAAAAGCCAGCATATGTTGCTCATAGTTATCTGAGGTAATGCAAGAGGGATGTAAAATCCTAAGTATCACCTTCTATAAACAAATATCATCTGTCATCTCTTTTTGTGGTGTTTTTCCCCCTTTCTTTTTTCTGTATTTTGCCTTGACAGTTTTAATACTGAGCATTTGGTACTAAAACCAATCACCTAGCTGAGTCATCCAGAGCTTTTTCCTTCCTCTTTTTACCTTTCTAGATGGACTCTTAATTTGCATCACACAGAGACACCACTTTCAAAAGAAACACCTCTTCCCTTTCAGCTCATTTAACTGGAGATTTCAGCAGGTTTGGGAAACAGGCTCCTCAGCCCTTTGCAAATGCTTTGTATCTTTGTAATTTAAAGAGTCTTTTGCCTTCCTGAGACGTGCTGCCTGTTTTTTCCGTGCAGATACATTGTGTATTTGTTGCAATACTAGATCATGCAAACTCCAATATCCTGACCATATTGTCCCCATTTATTTCTTTTATCTCTCTGTTTAATATAATAGGAATAGCGGCTGAAGCAGGGAAGCATATGCAGCAGCATAATAGTATATTGTTTGAAAGCAGTTGTCTTCCATTTCCAGGGTTTCTCTTTGAAATGTAATTGTCTGCTAATATAACTGGAAAATATTATGGCAGGAGCATATACTTGTGCTTTTAGTTCACGTTACATCTGTATAGTCTTTTTAAAAGAAACTGGATACAACCTTAGCTAGTTAAGTATCGTTGGTGAGAGATGTTTGCAGAAGTTGCAATAGGCATATTGTCACCGAATGTGGAAACAACTCCATGTAGTGCCAAAACAAGAAACGCTGTGTCCCATGTGTAATGCAGCAACAACAGAATTACAATTGCCTTGTGTAAAGTATCTGGTAATGAAGGCAGATAATGGAATTCTTTGCAAAAGCAGATGCTAACTGGCTCCCCAATGCTAGGCAGATAACTGAAAAGTGATACCAGCTGGAGGGGAGAAAAAACAGCTGAAAAAGGCATTAAAAAGAAGATGCCTTAGACGCACGTTTGTTTAAGCAGTAAATACTTGTTTAAAATAATCTTATGAGATTCTTATTAAGAGGCAAACTGAGAATACGATTACAATGTTTTAGGAAGTCAGCTGGATGCCCAAAGGATATTTGTATGCAGATTGGATGAGTAACGCAATGACACCGCTGGGAATAGCGAGTTATCATTTACACTGCAAGGCTGGCTGGTGAGGACAGCCCTTGGAAGTGTTTAATTGCAGGAGGTGGGGCTTGTGAGAGCCAGAACCTTCTGTTGTTCAGGGAGGAGACAGCATGGCCTGCTAAGGGAAGCTTGAGTTTAGAAGCAGGGGTGTCTCTGCTTGTCCCTGTGTGCATGAACATGTACACACATGCTTGTGTCTTCTCCTGCAACACTTGATAATGGTGGCCTCCTGCCGGGCTGGAAGCGGTGCTCGGCAAGTAGCATCTTCATTGTTTCCCCTGTAGTCTCCCACTATTTCACCACTCCAGTCACCTCAACCATTTTAAATAGTTGCTTTGTAAATGAATGTGATAATTTAATGAAGGGCTTAGTCCACACAGGTTTCCTTCTGTTGTAAGTATGGATTGTTTTCAAACAAAAACTTGCAGTGGGGAAAACCCTTTGGAAAAAAACCCAAAAAACCTCTTAAGAAATAAAGCAACTTGATGACCCCTGCAGTTGGTTTCTGGTTTTTGCCCAGATAAATTTTTCTTTACTCAAAGAATCGTACCCCCAGTGGGGGATTACTGGTGCAGCTGGAGTGCTGAGCTAGGCATCGGCTCACCAGGTTTCCAGTCCTGGCCCAATGCAGGCAGACCAGAAACTTTAGTGGGCCTCTGTCTCATCCCAGGCAATTGCCCTAACTACTAATTTTTGGAAGACTAAAACTTACTTTTAGTTTCAGCCTAGCATCGGAAGGGAATATACGCGTACTTCTGAACAGCTAACATTTTTCCCATGTGAGAAAGCCCATTTTGGGCTGCTCCAGCAGGAGGAAACACTGCAGAGTTTACAGACTTCCTGATACTGGTAATCTCAGATGGCACTTGTTTGCAGATAGAGGCTCGAGCTGTATGTGTCCATGTGCAGAGTGTCGCAGAGCAGCTCCTGCATCAGGCTCGTGTTGGGGAATTTCAAGGAGTTTTACTGACAAGCAAGAAATGAGTGTTGAAGCAGTCTCTGAAGATGTGCAGCTTCATCTGTACAGCTTTTAAGCATGTGTGTTCTCCTTGCCCCTTCACCTCTTTTCTGTGCGTCCGAGTACCCGTTGCTAAAATCATGCTTTAGATGTGCACTTTGCTCCTAGCAAATGAAAGTGAGATGTGTTGTCCATGTAAAACAGGCAATGGAAGGAACTGTGGCAAAGCAACAATCAGTCAACAGCATCCCGCCAGAGCAGTGATTCTTTGCTTTATCCACAAAAGTGCAATCACTAAGAAATCGTTTTCTGCTGATGACTTGCTTTTAATATTCTTACGGCTAGGATATGCTGCAGCTACTTGCTGTGCTGTAATGAGTAGTTTGTCTAATTGTGGGCAGAAAATGTTTTAGTGCTCTTCAGGTCTGGACTTTGCTTAATGGGCAAAGAATATGAAACCTCAGTGACGTGAAGAAAACGTGTGTGGCTGTGTATGTGCTTGCATATGCTGCACTTTCAGAAGCACTGTTTTCAAGACCATTCCTCGCTTGCTTTTCTTCGGCAGGAGGTATCCTGCAAACTAAGCAGAAAAAAACCACTTTCCAAATTCAAGTAGCAAATCACACCTCTAATTACATTTTTACCCCATTAGTTAAGAAATGTATTAAAGAACTGTGCAGCTACATGGATTACCATTTAATGTAGTTATATGAATTTTTAGCATATCATTGATAGTAACAAATGAGTTTTCTAATTTTTTATGATACTCTGATTTTGTGCAGACCTCTGTAGGGCTTTACAGCTTTCCAGGGATAACATCTCACCCTTAATATACGCCCCCAGGATTTTAGGCTCAGGCTGCAGGCCACCAGGGATTTTGAGCACGGCAGGAAAATGCCAGCCTGTAAATACAGGAATAGGAGAGCTGGTTCTTGTACGTATTGCTCTGAGTGTATGTAATGCTCTTGGGTGCGTCTAGGGTCAGAGACGGGAAACTGCTCCACCTGTCCCAGTGGTCTCTGCCAAAGCACAAGGGGCTGCTGCGGCTGGTAGAATTGCTGAAGAAGGACCCTTGGAGAGGAGAGCCTCTGGGGTGGACCCAAATTTGGATAAATCACACTGGCAGCCTGCACAGGGGCGATAGAAGCAACACCTCTACTTCATTGTCTGTCTTCTCAGCAGTTTTAATTCACTTTTAGTTGCTTCCCTCTCACCTTCCCCAGGCCTTTCCCCTCTTTCTTGTTGTCATGGGAACATTCACTACAGTGGTTAAATCATACTATTAAAATACGCTTCCCTGGTAGAGTGGTAATAGCTAATATTGATCTAGCTACTGCTGCTGACGCAGGGATATAGTTGAAGATATAATATCTCTTATTCCTCTTCTTAATGCATAATGCAGCAGTTTCTTTCACCTTGGGCTCTATACTAAAGGTGACATCCAGCTACAGCAAGATACTTTAACTTGCTTTTTTAAATGTGTGGCCCAGCTGAAGCATTGGGTGCAGGTGGTGTTATGAAGCTGGCTTTAAAATCTGCAAAGGACAATCAGACAGGGAAAAAAAATCACACTTGCTGTGATTGACCCTTGCAAGCAGTAGTTACAGATGTCTCTGTACGCCAGTGGTGAAAAGACATTCAGATTAAACTGTCTGCATCCACAGGCATGCAATGTGCTCCAAATAACTTTGTAAGTATACTGCACTCTGTCACAGAAATGGTTGAAATGTAGATGAAAGACAAATAACCACCTTAATGCCAAGTGAGGCTGCATTTAAAAATGTAATCATTCATATATGTTGTTGCTGACATCTGCCTTGAGTAATCATCTGCACAGTAGCACATGATGTTAAGCACAGCATGGTAAGCATATTCCTGAGTCACCAGAAAGAAGCAAAAGTAAAAGATTCTACCTTGAGATGTGAGTTTGCAGTATGTTTGCAATGTAAGCATTTCAGTTTCCCACAGTGGTTAATTAACCAGCTCTAACTTTATGAGAGTTTCCTGAAATTGATAGTTCTTGTAAGGTAAGACTGAGGTGCCTCTGGAATTCCCTTGTTTACCCTTCTTTCAAAAAATTTTTTGTTTAGAACCAGCCTGTTGTACAAATAATTAAAGTAGTGCAGTTTTAATGTGGATAGTATTTGCAGCTGACAGTGCATTTTGCTGTGCGAGTGATACAGGCGCAACAAATGATATTTTAGAGTATGTGCTGGAAAGACCTCTGTTAACAAAGACTAAATGCTGAGAAGCCGTCAATTTCTAGCATATTTGTATGTGTTCTTGAACGTCTGCATGTAAGTTATTTTATGTTATAACTCATTTTGTTTGATCTTTCTAGAAAAAATCAGGCAAAGATATGCTGACCTACCAGGAGAGTTGCACATTATTGAGCTTGAGAAAGACAAAAATGGGCTTGGACTGAGTCTTGCTGGCAACAAGGACCGCTCTCGTATGAGCATCTTTGTAGTTGGTATCAATCCAGATGGACCTGCAGGACGAGATGGAAGGATGCATATTGGCGATGAACTTCTAGAGGTAAGTGTTTCCTTTAACTATGAAGCAGGGTTCATATGGAGAGAGGGAGAGGCATGTGTGAAGCTATAATTTGAACTTTAAATAAAGCCTGCAAATGGAATTAGGTGGCCGAGGCAAGGAGCTACACTGATTTATGCCAACTGAGAACTTGGCCTTTGGCAGGTAAATGTGTTTTCAGCGAAACAAAAATCACTGGCCTGTGAAAACTAATGTCTTGTCAGTGAAGTCTGTGCTCTCAGCATGTTCACAAGCTATGCTTAGGGAAGGACTGTTGAAAGGCGGGAAGGGGACGGTAAATCTATCCTTGTAGTGCATATGTGGTTTTACAGGGAAATTCACACCTTACATTAAAAAAACCAAACCCCCCTCAAAGTTACCATATGTGTTTTTACAGATGACAGGGATATTCCCCATCCTGAAAATAAATTTCGTGCTGTAACCTGTTTTGATCTGTTGTAACTTAAAATACTTATTTTCTTTAGTCATGTCTGGCACAAGGTCACCCACAAGGCAAAAGAGCTCATTAGCAAGTAGAGTATTTTGTCTTCACTTTTTCTCCTATCTCCTTGCTTCACCTTCAGATTGAAAACGCAGATTTCCTACACTTCATCTGATTTTTGGCTGTTGCAAAGTGATATTTTGCTGCAGTACCTGCAGTGGTTCTCCACATAGTGATTGCTTCAGCAGTTTAAAAAAATCAGCCATCCCTGGGGATCTTTCCTTTAGAGAGAAGCATTCACTGAAGAGCAGGAATATGCTGACCTACTGCTCTCCATGGGTGGTGATTTTTCAATCTTTCAGCAACTCCCTGTGCCATCAGATCCACCTATTTTCTCACGTTTCTTGACTTAAGAAAGAGCAATTTGACTGCCTCGGGATACTTTGGGAGTACTCAGAATTGTCTAAGCATTTGTCATTGTCTAACAGTTCTGTAATTACGCGTTTTCAATACACATAGTACAAGGAAGACTTGTTTTGCTATTATAATAACACTATCTGAAGTTTATTATTTTCTCTTTAAGTTGTTGAATGGTATGAAGGCTTACACCATACTGGAGCAGGGTAGGAAAATTACTTTCTCCTTCAAATTTATGTTCATTCTGTTCCTGGCACCAAATTCTAATGGTAAAAAAATTAAAATTGTCAAATTTGGGGTGTATACCTGTTGAAAGGACTCATGGTACTGTTTTCCTTCGTGCATATGAAACTACCAGACCAGGTAGTTCCTGGTAGAGGAAAGGTAGAGCCTTTTGCATCAATACTTTTCCACAAAGAAGGGCCCACTGAAGTTTTCTTATATCTCATGAGTTACTCCTTGCAGTGTTTGCTTGATCTAATGTTAAGTATTGCTAGAAGTACTTGAAAGATGCACCATCTGTGATTAATCACATATATCTCAAGGCCTGGGTTTTGCATGCATAAGCCATGTTATAAGTAGCATTTTCCAAAGTGGTGGTGTTGCCCTACTTCCTCACCCTGTCAAGTTGGAGATAAAATGATATTTTTCTTCAGTGGAAGGAAAGTGATGTTCACCATCTCAAAAATGCTAAACTTCAAATAAACTGAAGTTCAAAGAGACTTCAGTAACTAACTCGATTGTTTATCTTTGCAATCAAATTAAAGGCGTGTCACCAGTGGGCAGAAGTGCGATTACTTACATGAAAGGATGTGGTGATCTCATTCTGGTCCCCAGTGAGTATGTATCCAGTGTCAAAACACTCTGTATTACAAAGGAATGGGTTGTGCATTGCGCATGTACAGATGTCTCATGTTCACACCAGCGGTCAATTATTCACAGCTCTGGTTTTTGTCTTTTAAAAGCATGTTAGTGTTATGCGAACAGCACTGAAATGGAACTAATGGGCATTTACACTGGCAGGTTTTTTTTTAATAACCATTAGGTTCAATAACTATTTCAGTGACCATTAGGAATCCTCATACCCAAAAAGTACACGAATCATTGAGGTAGGAATATCACAGAATGGTTGGGCCTGGAAGGGACCTCCAGTGGTCATCTGGTCCAACTCCCCTTGCTCAAGCAGAGCCATCTCAAGACAGTTGCCCAGGACTGTGTCCAGATGGCTTTTGAATATCTCCAATATGATTTCATGCTATTTCCATGCCAGTGATGCAGAGGTCAGGTTGGTCAACTGGCTTTACTTGCTGTGTCTTTTACAACAAAATACGTTAGAAGAGCATTAGGGGCAAACTCAAGTGTTCAGAATTGAGGAAATGACAGAATCCAGATTATTTGGTTTTCTCCAGTTAAAGACATAAAATTAAAGACTGTAAGTATCATTGTTGGTCACAGAAGCATTTTATCTCTCCCACGGTATCCTTCCCTCATTCAGAGGCCTGGATGGACAACCTTTACTGATGAAGCAACTTAACTTCTCTTCCTGTGGGTCGTGCTTCACTGTGTGTAGGTATTAAATTGCTGTACCTGCAGGCTGAGCTGCTGGCCATTGCCCACTCGTCAAATATGTAGTTATTCCATAGGAAAAAAGGTATTGGACTTTGCAACCACTTCATTCATAAGCATTTGAGGTCATTTTTCCTGGTATTCTCATCTGTTCATTAGCAAATAGACCACCCTCAACCCTCACCTAACTGCATGTTTTAAATATATTTGCATCTGCATCTTTGATTACGCATCAGTTTCACATACTAGAGTGTATCAGCAAGAGAAGGGATTGACATCTTTGGAAGACTCTAGCATTTCTGCACTGTCCTGGGTTCCCCCAGTACATCCTATTGGTTAGTGTTGCTCCATTAAAACAGTGGATGCTACTGCAGTGTGTGCCGATTATTCCCCATGGCTGTTGATGGGGGTGAGGTTAATGGGATGGAGATATAGGGAGAGATATAGATAGACAGATAGATAATACGTCTTCATTTTTCTTTTGAACTGGGGTTTGATTGGATTCAATTGAAGGATGTGGCATACTGCCAGACTGCCTCAGCTCCTTATTCATAAAATCTTTTGTCACTGAATTAATGAAATACCATCTCAATTTTAGCTTCTGCAAACAGTAGTCTTCTGGAGGCATGATCATGGCTCATTTTCAACATCAATCCAGCCTATACATTGAGTGAAATGCGGTTCACATTAAAAATTGTATGTAATCATTATTTTTTTAATACATCTTCTGTGATGTATTTTGGATGGGTATGTTGCTGGAGAAAACAGCTTTTTGAGGGAGAAAGTCCTTTCATCTTACTTTCATATGTGGAGGAAAATTAATTGGGTCAGAATTTGGTCCTTGTGCAAAAGAATGTATTTTTTATCTGACACAAGTTCTGCTTTTCAGTTCTTTTTCCAAGAAAAGAAACCATCTGTGGTGCTCCCACCTTGCACTCTTGCTGTTTTAGTGCAGGTGTCTGCACTGCTTCGTATCTTATTAGTCTGGGCTTAGACCTGTGGCTGATTGTGCCCAGCATGGCCCGCAGCGAGTTCACGTGGTGCTGTACCTGTGCTGTTAAGCCCTGCTGCTCATGAACTCTGCATGGGTCTCTCCTGTTGGTAGGTTTTATTCACACTGAATAATCCACCCTGTTATTATCATCTCTCCATAAGTCAACTGTGTTCTATTAATAAACCAAGCTGTTCGGAGCCCTGTTATGCTAAATTACTGATGTTGGGATTTTCTGCCATCTTTGTGTCCCTGCTTATCTTGCTGAAAATGGGCCAGGAGGTGGAAGGAAACTGCTTGTTTGGATGTTTTGCTCTAGGAGGCCACAGGACTTTTTGAAAGAGTGAAAGCTAGTCTTCATAGTCAAGAATTGCTGGATAAATTTGCCTGGTTTTCATTCTGGACTGTTGCATGAAAGGCAATTTTTTTTCTTCTTTTTTTATGCCATTTTTGTCATAGCTCAAAGCCAGAGGACTTTTGTGCTAAATGTATTTTTAGTGCTATTTTATTTTAAGATTCTTAGATAAATATGTTATGCTGTAATAATATAGGAGATACATCAGTATTTTGCCCATGTAAATGAACTACCCAGCCAAATTCACAATGCCATTTCTATTTTAGAATGTGGATGACTGGCATTTTATTCTCAGTTTATTTGTTGTGAGATTGTTATGTTTCTCCTGTGTCAAGACAGTTACTTTGGATTAGGCAAGTGGCACTATCACTCAAGAGAGAAAGTAACTTGAGCATAGAAAGACAGTGAGGTTTTCACATGAGAACATTCATCTTGAATGATTAACTCTGGTGTTTTATTTTTTTATTCCTATTTAAACAAATAATCATAGCTTCTGTTCTTCTTAGATTCATTTAGTGAAGATAATATTGAGGGATAGTGTGCTTCTGGCCTTTTCATAGGAGTATACAAATAGTTTTATCATGTAATTTGTATACAGGTACCAGTTAAGGTTAGTGTTGGGTGGTGATTTTTAAAGCTGCAAATGAGATAAAGCTGTAATCAGAAAGCTGGTTGTGCATGAGGGCACAGGCAATCCATGGTTTTCTGTCATCCTGTCTCTCTTTCTGCACTCTCTAGGTGGGGAGCCACAGGGTTCAGCTGCCTGCCAAGCCAATGGCAAAGCTGAACTGCAATGCAAGGCAGGAGGTTTTCTGTCTTTGTGGAGTTTATGGTCTGTTGATCACTTTAGATGAAGCACATGTTTTAATGTGTTCCGGGCAAGAAATTTGGTGAGGAAAGAAGAATTCACATTGTAATCAATTATTTTTTTTCTTTCCAGTGTTTTCCTCATGCTTTATTATTTGAGGGTTTGGTATCTTTTATTGGGTTTCAGTCTATATAATTTGACTCATCAAAAAGTTTTTAAAACTTTTCCTATTGTTTCAGAGTCTGGTTGGATCTGGAAATGCTACAATTCTTGTAGTTAGAAGGAACCTAACACACTGGTACAAAGAAATAATTATTATAGAAAGATATGCCAGTTCTTTTACTAGCTTTGGGGTATCATTTAACTTGATTTTCATAAAAATCAGGTGATACTTATTTTATGGATTTCCATTACTGCCACATAGTAAAAACAGTGCTCTTTTTAAAAAAAATACCCATATCTAATGTTTCTCTTCTGCAAATTAAAGTTTGAGAAGCAAACAAAACTTTAAATTTTTTTCTGTTAAATTAAGAGTTCAGATTTCCGTGACTTTGTACTTTCTGCTACTTTAGCGTATGAAACTCTAAAACAAAACTTTTGTAGGTGAAGGCAACAGTACATTTGGGATATGTGATAAAATCTGCCATAAAGCAGTGTAGGGTTATATTAAAGATTGACCTTAAGTGTGCTGACCTGACCTCATACTTGTAGCATGGTTTTGTTTTTATCTTTCTCTGTTCTGTGCTGTCTTTCCAAGTAGTTATGGAAAGAGACATTTAAAGAAGAGCTGAGGTTGATTTAGATCAGTTTATTTCTTTTGCTTAGTCAAAGCTTTGTTTTTCTTTTCTAATCTCTAATTAAAAGAAAAAAAAAAAGCACAGATTTATAGGTTTTGACTCCCAGAGTACTATTTGGTTAATCTGATGTGTTACTTTATTTAATTTGAAAGATTTAAAATATGAAATCCTAGATGTTACCTTTTTTTTGATTTAAGTAAACTTTTGTGCTTTGCTGGTCACTGTGGAATCTGAAGCTAACAGAACATTAATTTACTTTGCAAAAGAAAGTAACCTTTTTTAAAAAAAAACAAAACAGAAAATAATACTGGCTGTAATAACTATGTGGGACAGTCTAAGACCTTGTGGAGATACATTACTTTGATTATACTTTCATTTTGGTGTAATCAAATAATTATAACTTACAGACCCAGCTCACAGCTAATTAAATTTTGGGCTATTTGAAACATCTAGTGAACAGGATTAATTTAGTGAGAGTAAAGACTATAAATTATAGAAGAAATAAAAAATAGAAGTCTGCTGTTTAGAAAAATTGATAGTAATTTAACTAAATCCAAACAATTTGTAAAGCATACAGGATTCCCAGTGAATAATTTATTTCTGAACTTAGAGAAATTAAGTCAACAAACTTGCTGGAAGTTTCAAGTCTAGCTTGAAGCTAGAATGCAACTGAGCATTCATTCTGGCCACCAGATTTTTAAATTTATCGTTCATTAACAAAGCATGGCCTAGGATGTTCCTTCTTGCCCTACCTTTGCAAACATGGCAGTTGCAGACAGCACCATATTAAACCCTTACAAATGTTGGCATGATGCTATTTCCTCAGTGCTGATAGTTTCATGCCAGCTCAGACCCTCGTAGACCTTTCTTGGTTCTCTCTTTATACAGTAAGCAACTTGGTAGGTAAATGGTTTGCATTTCAATCTTAATGAATAATCAAGTGTTAGGGGTTTTATTCTTGTCCTTGCATTGTCCTTATTTAACTGATGAACTTGCATGTTGTTTTGACCCATTGAAAATAAGGAGTATTATGAAGTTGCCGATATGACCGAATAGGCTGTATGGCAAAAGGCTGTAAGACTTGGCCGGTTATTCCTTGTTTGAATGAAAAAATCCTCTAGGAACACAAAACCAAAATCCAGTACAAACATTTTCAGTAACAAAAAGCCCTCCTATGATCACTGGTAAGTTGTTCCTGGGCTCTGTTATCAGAGCTCTGTTATATTATTGTTTTAAACAGCATTGCTATATCAAATGTGGATGTAAATATTACGTTGTAAATTAAGAGTAGGAGAAAAAAATTGCAGTATTGAAACAAAGCTCGCTGCTCACTTTGGAAGGGTGTATGAACACTCCAGCTGCAGAGAGGTGCATTAATCTAATCAAGATGCTTGGTGTGAGAATTTTGACAGAGTTAAATAGCAGATTATTCTGCATGCTTGGAATCCTCTGATGCTTGCTTAGGTACAGCAAGACACAAGATGAGCTGAACCATGAACCTGAACTAACATCGTGGCTCCAAATACTATTAATTCAATTTTTTTTCTTCATCTTTAAAGTTTTGCCTTCTTTTTTGGACAAAATACAAGATGCTAAATGTGGCTTTCAAATAGTTTCCATGTTTATGTTTACAGGTATTCAGGTGTAGGTAAATTATTGTTCTTCCACAGATCATTGTTATCTTGATGCTTATTCCAGTCTAAATTGTTGAAGTTGAAGGAAGACAGCTGTGGTAGTCCTGTTCCCTGCTGTCAGGGGAGGATGCTTTCCTTCACCACCTTGCTGAGTGTTTGCTTCAGCTTAGTTGTAAACGTGAAAATCATTAGGGTACAACTAAGAAACTGCTCAAGGGTTTTGTTGATCTTCTTGACATAGTAGGGGTTTTTTTCCCCATCATACTCAGCTCAGCTTTTACTTTCTTTAAATTTATTGTGGTATTCATATCTACTGTATGTTGTGCATGTGATCTTCATGATTGTAATTTGTGCAATGCCTGAGCTGAAAGGCGAGCATCTTAGGATATCTTAGGATATCCTCTTAGGATAGCTTTGAGGTGGGAGGCATTGACCAAAGGGGAGCTGAAGCCCAAGAAACTCAGGTCATTGTGGGCAGACTGAGGTGGAGCAAGGTGTTAAACACAACCCCTGTGCCTGCGAAATGAATTAAATGCTTTAAATATTGCATTTTTACACTGCAGGTTATTTTTGTGATATGATACTGGGTATGCTTTTGGTTGGCTTGGAAGTAACTACTGTATTCACCTCAGAGATGCTGTTGTGCTTGTTGAAGTCCCACTTGGTGAGCATGGCACTGGGAGACAGTAAGCATCTTATTTTCCTCAAACTGGGAAAAGACTTCTAGTTCCTACAGAATGAAAAGTCCAGAAGCACAATCTGTATTAAAGCCAAGCTATTTCCCTCTGAAAACTGCAGCATTTGCTTGCACGCAGCAAAAGTGTCCAAAGTAGTGCATGGTGTCTGTTGCTGTGCTTAGGTGTTTGATCCATCACAGCAAAAGTGATGTGGCATGTCCTTAAATTGTCCTTGTGTCTCTATGGGTATCAGTTCTGTTTACTTCAGAGGAACTGGGGAGTCAATACAACCTTAACAGCAAGCATTCCTAAACTCTCAGTTGCCTGTAGGTAAATATAGGAGTGTCTGTCTCAAGATCAGTGCTGTTGTCGTATCTATATGATTCTTCTTGGGTCAAGTTGTTTTCCAAACATCTGGGAACAATACTTAAAATCCATTCTATGGATCTGTGAAAAAGAGTAAAAAGATTTACCTCATTTGTGGCTAACTAATAAGACTATAAATTAGCTCTGCATTGGTTCCTGTTTTGTATTGGTCTAGAAAAAAGCTTGGAATGTTTTGCTATTAATACAGTATTTTTTCTTTGATAAATCGGAGTCTAAGATGTTGAAAATGTAGTATTTTAACATGCATTCTAAGGCTGCAATTCTGTGGTCTGTCATGGAATCGATATGAAAACGAGGATGTTCTTAAAATCAAATTAGGATTTATCCTTTCAAAAGGCATGATAAGAAAGCTGATGAGAAATGGTTAAAGTGTTGCTGCTGAGTTGCAGACTACTCACCATCCTCCTCCAGTAGTTGGCTGAGGGAAGGGACGGCAGCCTTGGGCAGTCCAAGGCCAAGCTGAGCAGTGCACATCTCCTCCAATGTGCTTATTATGTGATGTCTTTCTGCAGCACAAGTGTGCCTGAAAGAGGCTCTTAGTGCCTCAGCCCTGGTATTTCTACACCTACAACCCTGTACAGACAGGTATATCTGTCAGTGCAACGTTGGTATTCCTGTCTGCCAGAACCTCAAAAGTTAAGCAGTTTCTATTTTGCGGACTGCATTTTCTTTGAGTCTGATCTCTTTATTCCACAATAGATTTGGAAGTCTTGTTGGTATAAATTAAAACAATGCATACCTGTCCACTTGCATGAAAATCTTCATTTTCTTTTAACAGATAAACAATCAGATATTATATGGAAGAAGTCATCAGAATGCTTCTGCAATCATTAAGACTGCCCCATCAAAGGTCAAGCTAGTTTTCATACGGTAAGAACAGTTTTCATCAAAACATTTGTTTGCACTTTAGCCTATGACATAACATGTTTACATATTTAGCCTGTTTTGAAAATGCTGAACTAGTTTAGTTCTCTTTGAAGTGAAATAAACCTTTTCCCTGACTATTCTTAGAACAGTTGAAGAGTTGTCCTTAATAATGTAAAAAAAAAAAAAAAAAAAAATCTAATGTAATTGAATGCCTATTTTAGGGGTGTCTGCTGAAGGCTTGAACTGTCTGTCCCTCTTGGACTTGAGAGCACCCTGATAAGAGCTGCTTCTCACTAAAGTGCTTTAGGTTGGTTCTGCCAGCACAAAGATGGGGTGGGCAGCTTGCTTCACCCAGACTGCCAGCAGGGAGTGAAAATGGTGCAGAGACTTGGGGCTGGAGAGGGAGCTGCTGGGAGAGGAGCAGGCAAGTGTGGGTAGAGTACATGGAGCACAGGCATCAAAAGAGGGTTTAAAAAATGAACTAGGGCTTCTTTGTACAGCAGGGGAACTTGACTTTGACAAGGAGCACTGGGACTGCTTCCATAGGAGGCAGTATGGTAAAACAACCTTTCATCTGCATATGAATTACATCTGGGCATCTCTTCTTTTACTCCAAGCATGAAAATTTTTCCTCTTTGTATGTTAATTAAGGACACATCCGTGTGTTCACTCAGTAGTTCAGGAAGTGTTACTCTTATGACCCTGGGTAGGAGATCTGAGAAGAAGCTGCCTCTTTCCCAGAACTCATATATGCTTTAATATATTGGAATTTCATAAATACATCTATTCCAGCCATGACTTTTGTTGGGCACTTATCCCTATGCCATTTTATAATGCGGTCTTCCCACCAACATATACATCATATTTGAAATTGTTTTATATTCTTCACTCATACACAGCTTACCTGTGAGCAATGTAATAATCTGTGGGCAAATGCATATAAATGTGTACATTTACTCACATGGCTCTGTCTGGTACAGCATACACAGAAATGATGGAAGAGCAGCATTAGTGCAGTGAAGAATGAGTTGCTATACTTGGCAGCACAGAGGATCTGGAAGAGATTAATGATCTTGCCTGCAGCTCCCATGTTACTTTCCCCAGCTACTGAAAATTAAACGTCATGTACAACAACTCACTCACCATTACTTAATTGCATGTGGAAAATGTGTCTGGTTGGAAGCTCCAGAGGCAGAACCACAACTTATGAAACCAAAACCCAGGGCTGGGTTTAGTGCTGTCAGGCAGCACAGAGAGCATGAGCTTCTTGCAGCCTCTCTTGCCACACTGAGCACCACAGCTGGCTACAGAACACTTCAAAGAGCTGCAACAAACGGTGCGTGTTAGCTCCAGTCGCCCATGGATTGGGAATCCTCAGTGCATATTTTGTATCATGCTTAAGACATAAAAGCTATGTAAGTTTTTAGCCATAATCCCCCTTCTCAGATTGTCTGTGTAGAAGTAGATTTCAAGGCAGTTGTCTTAATGATCATCATCAATAGATATTGGAAATACCATTGGATAATTCTTGTTTCTGTCTCTAAAGTTTAATTTAAAAAAAAAAAAGGTTTGTATTTTTAAATGCTGCTGCTGAAGTTGTAAACTTGTAACTTCACACTTCCCAAGAGCACACATCTTGCCACTACTGTTGGCCTTGCCTTAGAGTACACTGACAACTGATGGGTCTGTTCGCTTGACCCGAGCAGCCTTTCAAACAGCGATGAAGACAAATTCTTCCACTGAGAGAACGACGTTAGTAACTAGAGCACTGGCTCTAATGTGGGGAGAAAACTAATGTCACCTTTTTTTGGTGTACGGTCAACTGCTGATAGTAAGAGTGGTGTTTCAAAATTTTAGCAAAGCCACATTAGACTGTCTTTTAAAGGTGAATTTTAAGGAGAAACGAGAATTATTTTCTTTTCTCATGCAAACTGTATTCTGTGAGCCCATTCTGTCTTGGTGCTTCCCATTCCTACACCTTAGACCACAAAAACCACTGGATGTGATTGGCTGAAAACATGTACAAAAAGACTGTGCTCGTCCCAGAAGTCTTGTCTGTGGTGCAGTTTGGTAGAAAATGTTTCTTCTTGCTTTATCAATTTATTTTAAAACTATAATATAAAATGAGGGTATTGAAATGCTACTACTTAATGAATTGTGGTGTCAGCTGTAGTAACTAAGAGCAGCAACAGACATCTTGAATCTCCATCCATCTCTTGTACGTTCATGTGCAATAGCTTTTCCAGCTGAGAACAAAGCACTGACTGTAGCAGGCTCAGCTCTCCTGGTAGGTTTGCTGCTTGGCTGATTTCAGCTGTATTCCTCTAGGCTCTAATGATGTGGAAACAGCAGGATACCGTTACATTTGTTATGCTTTGAAAATGAGGAGGAGCCAACTGCAACAGAAATACTACTTTTCTCCTCCTGAGCGCTGTTACCCATGCAACTTCTTTTAAAGGTAGAAGGCTCATGGCGTAACATAGCCAAAACACATCCTGGAGCATACAGTAAGAAGAGGCCACAGCTCACTGTAGAAAAATAACGTGTACTGCAGGAGTTATGAGAGAAATGGATTTGGTCTTCATGTACATGAAGATATTAATGTTCTAATTTCACCAGCAAAAGGCATGAGTAAGTTATAGATTTCCAGAAACATGTCATTCAGCAGCCTAAAAAGTTCCTACATGCCTGACTGAGCTGACCTGGGACATAAATTCAAAACTGGTGGGACTCTTGGGCTATTACCAAAAAGTGCTCTCTTTGATATCCTGAGGCCTTCTTTTCCTCAGATGAAGGATGCTCAGCGATAAGTGTGCTGCTTTTCACTTTGAACCAGGAAACAGCATCAAGGTTTTCCTATTTCTGGTGTTTTGGTTCATGTGCAGGGCAGGGGGATGTTTCCATAGTCTTTAATCAGTTACGAAAGAAGCCCAGAAATTCCTGGGCACAGAAAAGCCTTTTTGTGAGAACTGTAATAACCATTATTAAATAACTTGGACTTTGTTGCACCCAAATTTATTTTTTCTAGGAAAAAATAAAGAGTAGAAGATGTCCTCAGCCTTTTTAACTTTCTAATAAAATCCTAACCTGCTGTCTGTGCTATAAAAATCTGTTCACACTTTTTTAATACCCAGGTAGTGTTACAATTGCATTCCCACCCTTTCCTGAAATTTTTGCTGATGAGACATAGTGCAGTAAGTGTTGTGAGAATCACAGACATCCCCATATATTTCAAGGCTTCTTGCTCTGGTTTATGAGCATCTTTTCCTCAATTAAGTTGATGATGATTATTTAAAACAGTTGATTTTGGCCAGATTCCAAAATACAGGTCTTAACATAACACTGTTTCCCAGTGGCCTCATTAATTACATGAGCTTGTAGTAGAATCTAAAAGATCTGCAGTTACAGTGTCACTTTTTTTTTCTTTTTTAGATTCAGTGCATCTTGTGCTTTGTAGCCTTCTACAGTAACAAATTTGAAGGCATTTAACCTGTTCACCCAGTTGATCAAACAAACAAACCAATTGCCTATGCACGGCAAGATTTTCCTGAGATGAAATGGCTCACTCCAAGTGCTTCCTTTGATTAGTGTCCAGTTATGTTTTATCTGACCTCAAAGTCTTAGAGCTGCTGCATTAAATTCCAAGCTACTGTGGCAAATACTGGTTGTGGTTTTGATTTCTGAATATAAGAAATAAATCATAATTTGACTGCAGCTTTCCAAGGTGTATAAAGGAGTCTTGCTATGGAAGCACTAATGGAAGTCAGTGGCAATAGGGCGTGTAAATGTCTTAGTTGCCTTTTGAAATTCTTTGTCTGAGTTTCCAACAACAGGAAGTAGCCAGGTAATAATGAGAGAAAGGGACTTGCTTCTTGAAGGAGTCTCTGTGCCCTCGTTCCAAAAAGAGAATGGGTTTTGTATTCATTGTGGTTTTTGTTTATGCATTATAAGTCCATCCTTTTAAGATGCATAATAAACCAATATAATTAGGTTTTACATCTGTAGTAGGAAATACAGTTTATATCAGAATGCTCTTTTACAGTGAGAATTTTACGATTCAGCAAATTCGGTGGTTTTTCCATGCTCAATTAACTGCCTTTAATCTGTTTCGGTGCTTCAGTGTTGGTATAATAAGCAGATCAAATATAGTTTGAGTGCTGGAATCAAAGTGAACTCCACTGATTTCAAACCATCATCCCATTATGTTCAGTTCTGTGATTCATTCTTTGGTATACCTTCATTCCTTAAAAGCAAATTGTCTTGTGCTGTGATGAAACATGAGAAATGCTTTAAGAGTAAAGTACTATAGGATTTTGCTTATTTAAATACCATCTGTTAGCTGTCCAGAGTCATCCTCGCACATTGCAGTCATTCGTTCTGTTATCATTGGTTTCTGGTGATGGGATTGTAGCTTCTCAGTGAAGCCCACAAATCTCTGTCGCCTAACCCCTCCTTCTGTTTCTAGGTGTAATTGTAAAGACTGATCTGTTGTTATTTGTGGTGATGTGCAAAGGAGAGAGATCCTTATGCTCTGAGGACTGGTAAAGTGATGGCAGTGGCCAGGTTAGCCAGTTCTCGGTGCTGTTTAACATTCTCCATTGCTGTGACTTTTTCTCCTATTCTTTTAGAGCCTCTATAAGTAATGTTGTATGTTATATGCCAGAGTCTCAAATACTGTCATGCTTTATAAATTATTTTTGCTTTAAGTTTGTTCTAACTTACATAATTGGTCATATTTTAATATGTTTTTACTTGCTTTGATTGTTTAGTTTCTTTCATGTGGGAAAGCTTTAAATATAAGCTCTTGCCAGACACTGTGTGTGCAAGTTTGAACTTTTCCTGTTTTCTTCAGAGCTGTTTCCTCCTTGCTGTCGTACACATGTGGGAACAAGTGCAAGGTTGAGGAAGTTAAGTAATTGGGGTTCTTTCAAACCTTTGATGACCTAAGCTGCAGTTTATATGAACATTAGTGGTTCATTTAAAATATTTGTATGCATTTGGCTCTCAAATGGTTAGGAGTGGATGCAGGGGAAATAGAAAACAAGACTGTTCTTGCTGTTAGAAGGAGAGATTTTTCAAGAAGATGCACAATACAAAAGTCTTGCCTTGGTCCAGCTGAAGGAAAAAATCCTGCGTGCCTTTTTCAGTGTGCAACTTCCTTGTAGCTCCCCTTTTCCAAAGGAACTTCTAGAGAGAAAACAAAGATGAGAAAGTACGAGATCCTGACCTGATTTTTCTCTTGTTTTTTAACAAGCAGGATGTGGACAATATAAATTTTCAATAATCTGCAGGACTTTATGCCCTGGTGTCACAAGCAGTGGGAGTCCTAAGGGTTACTGGGCAAACATTGTTCATTCACTTGGTCTGCAAATCTGTTCCAACTAAGATGTCACGCAACTGCATAGAAGCCATTGGGTTTTTCTCCTGATTCTTGGTGTACTTTGTATTCCCAAAAAGTATCCACAACCCCTTACAAAGCTGTTGTCAAATGTTCTTTTAGTGTTGATGAACTGTGTAGTTGCAGATAGTTTGGCTGGAGTTTCATCTCCCTTAGTTTAGACATCTAGACGTCATCTGGACTTCTGTGATTAGTGAACAGTTGTCAGAAACCTCCGGAGAGCAAGTCAGTTCATCCTATCCTAAATTAGGTCATTTAGGTGCTGTGATGAATTGCCCTTCTGAGTGGATCTGGTTTGGGATTTGTCTTGATTTTGCACGGATCATAGAATTTTGGACACTATCTTAGAGAAGAAGCTCTGCTTTAGGCAGGTAATGAATCTCATTCAACATACTCAAGAAGGATTTTCTTAGTGTTACATGACAGTGAGCTTATACCGTTACAAACCTGAAAGGTGGAAGAGTAAGTAAAATGGGAAAGGGAAAATGTCCTCAAAGGGAGGCAGGGAACCTGAATATAAGAATTACAAGTCTGAGGTTGATGAGCAAATGAAAAAAAACCCTGAATCTGGCTGAGGCTGTGACTTCTGGTTATCATCTCTAGAAAGATAACTTTCTAAATGCTTCATAGACCATTCCAGCTGTGTGTGACATTCCTCTGATGTGCCAGAGACAGAGACAGCTTTCTGATAAGTGCAGCACAGCATTGCAGGACAGCCTAGCTGAAGCCTTGTAGCACACAACTTTAACTTTCTTTCAGGCTTACTTTCTGCAGCATGGAATGAGTAATCCATTTAGACTTATATTTGCATATTGCTCTCTTTAGGCTTCTTTTGTGCCAAGTGTTATGGTAGTTAATTATTAGTCAATAATAACTGTATTTGTCTTCGCTTAAGCTGCACGTCTTCCCTTCATCAGAGGTGCAGTTGTTAGGTGGAGCAAAGCATCAGAAGTTCTTCTCTTTGGTCAGTGAGAAAGGACAGGGAATGTCCAGGGATCCTATTCAGACTAGAAAGGACATAAAACATAGTAAAGTATGGCAATCTAATCAAACAAATCTGAAAGGGTATGAGCTTTTCTAAAGTATGAAGAGTCTTTGCCACTTACATATTGCTTTGATCTTGCTTCCTGTGACATTTGCAGTGAGGAGAGCTTCTTGTTTCTTCAGTATGGAGCGAGCTATTATTAGTGATGTTGGTACAAGCAATAGGCACTCTTAACCTCCAAGCAGATCTAATTCCCACTTTCACTCAGAAACTCATCCTGAGAGTTTAGAAGCAATAAAAGTATTTGTGGGAGGAGTGACGAATTCCTTCCCTATTCAGTTTATATGTAACTGATGAAATATAAACAGTTCTCTAGAGCATGAGCTCAGCAAGGAGATGAGACGCTGTCTCAGCATCTTATACAAACCAGTATAAGAGCTGGAACAAGACTAGTGGATGTTTATCATTTTTGCAGATAATGGAGGGGGAGCGTCTGAGCCTCCCTGCTGTATAAATTGCATTGTGTGTTGCTTTGACCCTGAGAGTATAAAGCTGTGTCTTGACTGTGAAGGGTTTAGACATCTTAACCTCAAGCAATATTGAGCACTGGTAACTGAGAACAGCTTTCTTGGAGGTGGCTATGTAGCAACTATTGGCAGATATATTGAATGCTCATTTGCAGTCACTGTAGTTTGAATATTTTGTTCAGACTTCTAAGCTGTCTGCTCCTGCATCAAAAGAAAATGATTGCTTCCTTTAGTTGTAAATAAATTCATGTTTTAGTTGAGGACACTTAGGGAAGTGGAGAGCAGAAAGAGCAATTTATTATTAGATCTGTCACTTTAAAATATGTTCCCACTTTGATTCTGCTTTGAAGCATTCTCCTTTGAAGCAGCATTAAAGTATTTAAATATGTACGAGTCCTAGCAAGGGGAGATTACAAGTTGTGACACTTCGTAACCTTGGGTTTTTTTGGGTTTTGCTATTTTTTTCTGGGGAATTGCTTAAGCGTTTTTTTGTTGTTTGGAATAAAAATGGCCATCCATTTAAAACTGCATAAAGATTTTTGCCCAGGGATTGATAAAAAACCATGTTGTTGTGTGTATATACGAAGTAGAAACTAGTTTGTATAATTAAGTACACCCCACTTTGTCATGCAGATCTTGAAGCTTCTGTCTAGCAATTTTTAGAACATTTCTTACAAAGGTTTATACATACCATGTTATTTTCAAGTTTGATCCTAACTGCAAGGTATGCAGCATGCATTGTAAGCTACAGAAGTGTTGTTACTTTTCATGCTGTTTGTGCTTCATATAAACTATTGTCAGAAATACCTCTGCAGTCAAGTAAAAATTGCTGGGTCTCTTAGACAGACACCGTACATTGGCTAATTTATTCTTACAGGTTAGAAAAGCAATATAATTAGATCAATGTCTCATGAACATAGGAGTAAAAATGCCCTTGCCTAATATGCCTTATGGGGTAAAATGCACTTGGAAATTGTGAAACACTTATGAAATTCATGGGCTTGATTCTGTGCATTCCTCAGATGTCTGTCTTGGCCCTGTGCACGTGTGTTTCTGCACCACGGGCCACTCTGGTTCTGATCTTAGCATGGTTTCTGACTCTTGCAAAGCTTTGAGCAGGGCCAAGAGGAGAGGCTGGGAGTAAGTACAAAAATGAGCAGCACAGAACCAATTCCTTTTAATTGTATGGCTGTTTGGTTGAAGATAAGTAAATGAATTCACCAACCTTTGCCTGCAGGATTTAATATTTCAAATGCCTGTGACTGAATTTCCCATATGCTGCTCTGCTGAGAGCTTTTGATTTACAGTGTTGTCTTTCAGTGATCAGAACATGCTAGCTTCATGTGTTTAACTCTTGGGGGATAAAATGAGACTTTTTTTCTTTCAGGCAAATCTGTAAAATGTTTTTAAACACATACTAGTCTAATACTTTGTTCTAGAAATTAAAGAGGAAAAAAAATCTGCTTGTGTTACAGTAACCTGGAAGGTAGTAGATAGGACCAGAAATCAAACCCAGAACACACACTGCATGAGAAGTCATGTCCTGTCATCTCAAGATCTGTATCTGCAAAGCAGCAGTATTACTGATACCTCCTCTGTCATGTTTTGGTGAGCAGAGGCTGTGTGATAGTACTGAATCTTCAGCAAAATGGCATTTGCATCATGTTCCTGGCTTCGGTGCTCTGTAAGAGCTGTTCAGCCCCAAAATAAAGAGGTGCTTTAGTACAGTTTTTGAAGCAAATTTTTGAGTCTTTTTTTTCATATGCCTCAGGTTTGCCTTACTTAAACAATATCACTGAGGTTGTATTTTACTTGGTTTGGTTTTACAGAGCCCCAAAAAAATGCAGAGCTAATTCCACAAGCCAAATAATTTTAAATGGCAGTTGAGGAAAAACATTAGCAAGGCAGAATGCTATTTAATAAAGAAAAAAAGGCTTTGGAAAGTTACAAAGTGATAAGATGTCAACTTAGGAACACATTTTAAAGAGGATAGAGGGAAAGATGCTATACATAATAAGCATCTTTGAAAAATAATGTACTTTATATGTAGGGGCAATCAATGTTCATCTGCTATCCTCTTCCTGCATTTTATAAAAATTCTTCCAAGTTTTTACACTGAAACTTTTAGAAAAAATCACAGCACATATGAACTAAATAGAAAAAGCAATATATTGTAGTAAAACCGGTATTGTATTTCAGTAATGTGAGTGTTAGACTATAACAAGCAGTTTACAAATGCAGGTGCTTCTAGAAGAGGCTAATGAAGTATTGGTACATCTAATGATGTTTAGGGACCATGAATCAAATGGCATCCTCTGATAATCCATACAAAATTAGATTTCCAAAGAATGTGATGTCAGTATGTCCCAGATGAAACTACTGTGGTCCGAAGAAGGGATGTAATCTGTTTGCTAGCAAAGAACAAAAGCAAAAATGAAGTGCTTTTCTAAGCTGTAACTTCTGGTAAGAAACAGTTACTATTTATGCTAGTAAGCGTATTTTCTTAATGGGCAAAAACAACTCAAAAGAGAAGTTTGGCCATTATGGTTTAGTGTGTAATATATTGTTGTTTGTTTGTTTTATAGAAGTGAAGATGCAGTCAATCAGATGGCTGTTACTCCTTTCCCATTACCTTCCAGCTCCCACTCTTCTATTGAGGTAAGGTTTATGGATTGTTTTTTTTAATTAGGGATTACTAAATTAGATAGATTAATCATAATTAGCAGTTCATTATAAATTTGAGCACCTTGTCTAATTAAACCCTGAATCATAAAATGCATTGGGTAGGAACTTGACCTAATAGGCATATTTTCTGTCTCTTCTTTATTGATCTCATCATTACTGAAAGGGCTGGCATGGCATTAATGACAGGTATTAAACAGGTTATTGCTGTACAGGAGGAAGAAAAGTCTTCAAATGAAAGCCTTTCCATCTCCTATCCTGCTCCTTGTTCAGCTGGTTAGAGTAGTCATGGTGAGGATCTTTTGCCTGGAAGATGCATAAACTCCTACAAAAGAGAAATGAGCATTTCTCAGGGGAAAGTTCCCACCTTCTAAGTTCCTTTTCCCCCAGAATATCCTGCTACCAGTATCTGTGAAAATGAAGTAGGGATGACCAGCAACTAGCTATGGTAAAAGAGGTCACTGTGTACATGTTTTGCATTACAAGAGCCCCTTGAGACAATCCCAGCCCGAGAGCCCTGGTCCACCACTGTGTCCTGTGCCCTAGCATTTGACTCTTTCATTCCTGATCATTTTCTTCTGGTAGGAGCAGACAAGGGCTGTTTAAGCAGTGAGCTCTAGTGTACACAGTGTTGTAACACAGAATCTTCCAATGCAAAAAATTCCTTAGTGTGGTAATGTTACCAATGTTTTTCTTCATTATAGTTGCTATCTCAGTCCCAGTGTAGACTGATTGCTCTCTTGTGCACTATGTATCCCTGCAGTATCACCACATTGTTATCATTTTGACATCTCAATATGTTGTAACTAAATTTTCTTTATAAAGTACATGGTTAGCCTTGCTGTTGCTTTTAATTGTATTTCTATTTGAGCTAATAAAGCAAAAGATGTTTTATAATTCAATTGGGGTTTGGTCTTGCCTTGAATTGATAAATTCATGTGTATTAAACTCCTGGTATTTCAATAAGCACTACTGTGATCCCACAGCACTGGTCCACGCTAGGTAACACTGGATGAATCTCCTGTTCACACGCTTGCTATTGCTTTCCAGATTATATTACCACTGATGGCTGCTTCCATACAAGCATAGTGCTGTACAGTGCAAGAGCTGCTTAGTTTTTGTTTGGATCCGAGTCATTTTTGGACAGTGCTTTGGCTTTTTGTTCTCTCCTCCATAAAAGCAGCATGTCCCAGGTGTAGCTGGTGGATTGCAAATTACTCTACAATGTACAGAGCCCAAGTTCATTTTATTTTTGTTGACTCTCTAATACCTGCATTGGTTCCCAGCTTTGTTTAATATTTGTGTCTTCAAGATGAACCACGAAGCTACGTTTAGGCACGTTTTGTGCTGTGTTCAAATTACTGTAATTAGACTCTACCAGCATGTGGAAACCAAAGCACTCAGCCTCATGTGCAATGCTTGCCTTTAGAGGTAGATGCTTTTGGGTTGAGTTTCATGCATTAGGGGCAAGCTGTAACTATTTACATTGTATCTGTTTCATAAGTAAATGCAAGTTTTTACTTCTAGCTAGTATCTTTTTATTACATAAAATAAATGTAACCGAAAGATACTGTCCTACATAAATTCACATTGCTTTCCTTTGTCAGCTGTTCCTGCCTTTAAATAAAGGAAAACTAACTGTGCATTATATCTTGAAATTATACCTTCAAATATCTTTGAAATACCAAATAAATATTTAACATTATATGTTACATGCACTGTACATGAAATTTGTCGTATCACATTAAATAGCCTGGCTAGTGTAACAGAATATCAGGGTGCCATAGTTACCATGTACTGTTGTGTTAATTTTCTTCATCTTATCTCTTTATCTTCATTAAGCTATTTTAATATGGAAAGTGATAAACAGTAAATATGCCTTAAAACAGGGTCTTGTTTCATTGCATGGAGCAACCCAGTGGGATAAGACTATGTTGAGATGTAATACTGTGGGCAAGCCACCAGAAGCAATGTATATTAAATATTAATTACTGTAAAATATCTGTTTAAATTCATGAGAAGGCTACAGAATGAGATATTTTATAGAAATACTGAACAGAATGAGCCTTTGTATGAATGCAGAGGTACTTGACCTGCTTAAGTGGCAGTCAAGACATTTGTGTAATTCTCATTGTGCACTTAAATGTAAAATGTCTAATGAAAATTCAGAAATAATTTTGCTTCTAGGACTGAAGATCTTGACATTTGATTTGTTGCATATAGTCCATTTTGCTTTGCAAGAGAGAACAGCTCCAAATGTGTATCAAAGGCTTAAGTGTATTAAAACTGTTTTAAAATAAAGTAAATCAAAATAATAGAGCAAAAATCTTTTCAGATTCAGGAGCTGGTTGTTTTAAAAAAGGGAAGGAGAATTAACTCCTTAAATTTTACATGCAACCGAATTAGTGATGCTCTAACCTTTAAATTCTACCTTAACTTTTTCCCTGAAAAGATGCCATTTCCTATCTGTCCTAACTTTGTCAGCATGGGAAGGAAATAATTTTTCTTGCAAGCTTATGCTTTTTAAATATATGGTAGTTATTATCTAGAGAAAATACCATTAAATCCTGATTAGACAAGCTTTTCTACTTAGTATGGTGCTATTTTATGTTTCAAGGGCCATTTTTGTTGGGAATCCTTTATAGAAAAAGAAAAAATTCATGCAGAAGAAAGTTCTGGAGCACATCTTGGTGAAAATACTTAAGTCTTTTGGGCCATTCTATTCATTTGCTGGTTCTCCAGCAGTTGTCATTGAATGTCATTTGCAGTATTCTCACAGTAATGTGCAGAAGTACCTGAATCCTGAGGCTACATTTGCACTTCAGGTTGAGGGCTGTGCTTCAGTGCTGGCCACCAAGCTCAGCATGCTTAAGACATGTGCTCTAACCAGAAGAGCTGTGGTTTTACCAATTCCTCCAGGGTGGAGCACTCAGTCCTGCTGCTACTGATCTGTTCAGATTGTAGGAAGGAAACTGGGCTTCCTTTAACATGCTGGGCATACGTGAGACTCTCTCCCAACAGAAGTCTGGAGAAAGCCTCTTAATACAAACTCAACAGTTTTCACAGTTGATAGGGGTTAGTCTGGCCTTGAAAGTTGACCCAGATCTGTACCTAAGTGCTAGTATTGGATTGCCTCATAGTACTTTGGGCCAGCCAAGTGGAGACCAAGGTCTGTCTTTCAAAACTTGTATTGCTTATTTGACTCCTGACATTAGGATGCTTTAATTGTGGATCTTTTTACTTTTTCATGCTGCTACTTGTTTAGAAAAACAAAAGAAAAGGTAAAATTGCCTAATTTTTTTCTTTAGCTATTATGGGGGATCATAGCTGTGTTTAAAAACTGTTATCAATCCTTTCTACCAGGATCATGGTGGCACTGAACCTGCAAGCAGCGAAGAAGACCCGAGTTTGGAAGTTGTCATGAAAAGCTTGGCTGATGAGGAATCCAACAAAGTTGTAAGTGACTTAAAGTGATATTTAATGATGACTAGAGCTTAGAAAATGGAGGCTCATTGGCATGATTTGTTTTGTCTCCACCTTTGTGTTGGAGTACCCTTTTGTCAAATCATATCTAGTACATGTAAAACAGAATCAAGCTCTTAGCTTTACATACATAGACTGTTTTCATGAACTAAACAGTCAGTATAATTTGTTAAAATACTGAGATAAGAGTTTTTATGTAGCATTTTGGCCCTCTCTTGAGTTCTTTCTCAGTGAGGGGATTGGGTTTCCACTCTTGCCATCCATGTGTGACAAGCTTCAGAAAAAAGCATAGTCTGTAAATCATATTCTTATTTATATTCATAGCTTCATAAATTCTAAGGCCAAAATGTCTATCATCATAATCTAGTCTTGCCTCCTGAATAACACAGCTATAGAGTTACTCTCAGTAATTTCTACATCAAGCCAATAACTTCTAGTTTAATGTGGTACTGTCAGTGTGCACTGTAATAAATACTGAACTTCTCATTGATACAGATGAAGTTTTTTCTTGCTTAATATGTCAGGATTGTGCATTACCAGAAATATGAAAGTCCTTCAGGGTGCAGCTCTAATCTCTTTTTTTGGACTCCATGTTAAAACTTTAAAATGGAAAACTACTAAACATGCTGAAGAGTGACTAACCTAGAGGTACATAAAATTTGCTGAGAGAGACTTATTGTCCAACAGCCTACTCCTTTTTCAAGGAGTGCATTGGCTGAGACTTGCTGTGCATGCACAGTTTGTGTGTGCTGTCCTCAGCTAAAGAAACCTGACATTTCTGGATTATTTTTTTCTTAGATGTCTTCTTCCTGCTCCATCATGTCTTTTGCAAAGAGTGTCCTGGGTTTTGCAAATATGAATTGAATATACCTAATGTTCTATAGCTAGTAAGTATTTCATTAATGAGTCTATGAACTCCAAGAGTTCAGAAGTGTTTTGTGCTACTCAAGCATCAGAATTAACCACCCATGTAAAATGGGTTGGTTTGTGTTCCTACTGGATTGTAAAAAAGTTGGATTATTTGTATTTGGTAGCCTTGTGCAGAATCCTCCTTTGATGTACTGGAATATAGATGAATCAGAGTTTTATTGTATGTATTTACAGCTGTAATTCACCTGGGTTTATTATTGTTCTTGCTCATCTTGGCAAGAAACTTTTGAGGGATTACAAGGTAATGTGAAAAACTGTTCAAAGACTGAAGTGGATAAAAATATATAAAACATATTGTGCAAAAATTAACCCTTGGAGTAGGATATTGTGCTGTGCAGCTTTTTGAAAGGTATTAGAAGAAGCGCAAATTTAATGGGAAAAAAAAAATTTGCACCAATCCAAGATAGGTGTGATGGGAAGATGCCACTGGAACAACGGGGAACCCAGAATATATTGGCAGCTTCTTTTTAAACTTGAAGCAAGAAAGAAACAAACTGTGGAGGCAAAGGGTAAAAGTTACAGTATTTTAGGCTGAAAGGTCAAAAAAAGAAAAAGATAGAGATTTGGTGGTAAGAGTTGTCCAGAACAGGGAATGGCAGAAAGGTAAGAGAAGAGTTTGGCATGGGTTTGTTGAGAGCCTCTAGGTGAGGAGAACATCAGTATAGTACTCAGTTTTTCTTTCCCATTGTCCATACCAAGTTATCTCATCTTTCCACTTAAATTCTTCATGTAACAGCAACTGGCTGCTACAATTTATTTTTTATCTTTGGAATTCAAAATGCATTATCTAGCAGGCCAGTATTACTATCCCTGCTGCAGCACTGAGGGCAAGCAACCTGTCCTGGGTCTTTGGCAAGACCTGGAGGCAGTGACTGTGTCACTCCTCTGTCTGCTGCATAGCCCTGCCTTCATTCAATAGATATTTGCTTAGAGGTGACTCACTGTTTTTTCCATTAAATAAATAGATTCTGAAAAGTTAAGGGCTAGGAGGTGGATTTAGAAAAGTATTCAAGTGCGTATAGATCCAACTACTCATTCCATAATGCCTTCAGTTGGGCCACCCCTTGGTTTGGAGGCATAAATAGATGAAAAATAGCGGCAAAAGCCAGTTTCATAATTTCGGGGCTTTCTTTCAATCAGGTTTTTAAAACTACATGGCAAATATTTCTAAGTGTATATTATTTTTGGAAATGGTGATTGTTGTGATCGGTCCCTTCGGACCGGAAGGAAATGGGCTTGTAGTCATATTGGCCTTAAGACTTTAACACTGCAGTGTAGCATAAGACAGCTCGTTATTTTGAGGAAACGAGATTTCTCTTGCAGTCTTCCAGTGACTGTTGAGGCAAAAGAAAACAGTGCCTTGTTTTTCATAGCATGATGGTTGCTACTAGAGCCTAGTGCTACTTAACCATTGTTACTGAATTTCTCAGTCATAAATCAGGAATGTAAAAGTCAACAAGTTCACTGAGTAAATAAAAGTATGTGCTTATCAGCAGAGATCTTCCAAAAGTATGTACAGCTCAAAGCATGGGCAGGAAGTCTCACCAAGTGACAGCTGTAATAAAAAAAATAAAATAAAAAAAAATTCACATCATTCTCTATTAATTTGTTGCTGATAAATTTGGCAGTCTCTCCCAAGATACTCTTTGTTGTCACTTCATCACTTCAAAAAGTATAAATTATATACTGGAGGTCATTGTAGACTTGGATGATAAGAGGGGGGAAAGAAAACAACTCTATTTCTGAACTGGAGCCAATGGAAGTGTTAGGCAAAGTCTGTGTGCTTATTAGCTGAGGTTTGAGGTGGCCTCGTAAAAGGTCATGGTTTTCTGAGGACTGTAGCTATCTTGCTTTCCATAAGGTGTCATTGGAAAAGAACTGATATATGGGGCTTTGAGATGTTCTCGAAACTTTCAACTTTACAAAGGTGAAAATGACTTAAGCAGTCATTGTGCGTGCTCTGAAGCAACTTTGCATCATTAGTGTCCTGGCAGAGTGTGTATGTAATTCAGTGTCCTGTAGGTGGGATAATTAAACTGATGGTTGGTATCTGAGAATAGATTAATTTTCCTTCAAAGATTTTAACTTGGAACAATAATCTGTCTTTGCCACAAACAGAAAACATGTGTTTGAAACACTGGCAAAGAGAAGGGGCTTCCTAAAAATACTTTTGGATGTGTTTGAGGGAATTGAATTAGATTGAACCAGTTGAGTCACAGGCTTACGACAAATGCTGAGTGTACAGTTCAGTGCTTGAGGGGCTGGAAATCTTTTTATTTTGTTCAGGTATCTCTAGAATAGTCTGAGTTAAATGAAGAAGATCAGAGAGATTTAAATGTGATGCTTGGTGCTTACTTGATGTGCAAGATGAAGTTTCAGATTTTAGTCACATATCAGAATGAAAAAGGGAAGTATGAAATAATTTTTCATTGCTCACTAAAACAATCCCTCATAAAATGACAAAGCAGTCTTCCCATTTCTCCCCTGACACCTCTGATAATACAATGAGATCACCATTTTATCTTTTTTCTTGTTATCCATTTGGATAATAGTTACAGTTGTATAGTTACCGCAAGCTTGGAGAAAAAAGCAGAAAAAAAAAAAAAAGCCTGTGGGGTTTGGGCATGATTTAACATAATAAAACTCCAGGAAACAAGGACAGTATTTTCAAGCTTGGTTACCTAAAATTTGATTTACTTATTTTTTAAAAAATATATTAATTGTCATCTTAATTAGAAATTCCTTTGAGATGCAGAATATCTCTGTTGTCTTTTGAAGTTGGTACTCAGCTTTTCTGAAAACTAGGCTGTTTATCAGGTTTTTTTAACATGGGCTAAGATAACTATCTAGTACTGTGATCAAAGTGGCTAAGTTCAGCTAAGAGCTAACAAGGGGAGGACAATGTAACTGTCTGGAAGCAGTTGTAGAAGAGAAAAAATATTTTTTAGTGTATTGCAAGGATATGGAAAGAAATCAGGATACAAGTGGAACCTGTGATTGAAGTGCCATTGTTTGAGATATTTCTAATGAGGCTGGATGATGCATTTTAAGCAGTTACTTTATTTAAGTGCTGGCAGCATGCTCTGTGCTGCTGAGGACTACTGAAAAAGGAAGGAGGAAGGAGAAAACAGATGACTTGATGCCTACAGTAGGAAGGCATTCAAAGTGGTCTGTATAGCTACCTGTGTGCTAGAGGCTCGGCACACAGATACCTGCATGTTTCCACACAGCATGGGAATTGCTGTCCTGGTCACCCCAGAGGACATCCTTCTTTAGAGCTTTATATTGCTCAAGAACAATGTAGACCATGTATGACAATCTCCTCCCAAACAATCCCTTCCTTATGCTGTATGCCTTCAAAACCATTGGATATGTTTTTAATAATTCCTGATATTCCCTGTATTCATACTAGCTTTTCCTCTTTCAAGTTCTGGGCTTCAGCTGTGTGTTGTGCTACAAATGTACTTACGTGAAGAAATACCCGTGTTTGGCTAGAATCATCATTTTGAGTTTTGGAGGATATTTTATTTAAGCTAATGAGACATTTTCAATATACCACACTTTCTTTTTTGACTTTTTAGGATGTGAAATGTAAAGCTGACAAATCAGTGGTGGCAGAGCAGCAGGAAATGGAGGAACAGCTCCCGGAAAATGTGTGTTTGTTAACCAATAAGGGGGGGTTCTGGGGGCTTGATCTAGTTGACAATTGAGTGATTTATGGGGGGAGTGGGTTAATTGGGGAGACATTAAAATGATTTTCTTGGTGGAAACTTAAAAAACTTACTTGCTTCTCTTTAAGTATGTGGAAATAGTCACACAGGCTAATGTCAAGGATGTTCTTTGCTGTTCAAAAGTAAAAAACCCAAAAACCTCAAGCCCACATTATTTGGTATGAGAGGCACAACTGAGAAAGGTGAAGTCCTGTCCCTACTCCCTTCATGAGCATTTCTGGAAGCACAGTTATCCAGTCATCCTGATTTTCCATTTATTTATGAAGAGAATGTTTTCAGTTCATCTATGCTTATTGCTTGTTTCCCTTCTATTGACTTAGTGGATTTAGTAAGGTACAATAATCAACAGCTAATGATAACACGTAACATGCCTTTCTGTGCTTGATAACTGATCTCTTTTGCTTCTGCTTTGCTTTTTAGGTCCTCAACCAGATCAAACAATCCAAATCTTCAATGAAAGTACCAGTGAGCTTACAGGAGATACCCCTGGTGCCAGCACCTACTTACCTTTCTCCAGAGGCAGAAGTCACTAGCCATAGTATGAACCAGTTATTTTTTCCACCAATATAGTGTATATTTAGTACCCTAACCCAGGATGGATTTTTTCTGGGTTTTTTCCAGATAACTTTTGCTGAGATTTTTTTCATTGAACATCCAATGACCTATTTCAAATTATTTTATAACGTGTTTGTATTTTTCTCTCATTTTACAATTTTTGAGAGCTTGCATGTGTCTTTGCTTGTTTTTCTTGACTTTTACATACAAAGGTGTTGTTTCTCTTTTTAAATAAAATAGAAGGAAAGGCAATCTGGGACATCCTGTCCATTCCATGGTTCTGGAACGTGGCCTTATCTGTCCTGAATGGAATACACCTTGCCATCGTGGTCGGAATTGTATAGGTTATATCTGAATTAGATGTCATCCCAGACATTTACTCTGAGCATTTACTCCCAGAACTCTAAAGTTATTCTGATTTAGAGACTTCAGAAGTGAGTCAAAGTAGTCTTCTAGTTTAATTTAGACGGTAAAGGTGAGGAGCAAAATATGAGAGCTTAATTAGTTGCTCTTATATGATCCCTTTGATGGTTTTCATTTTCTCATTGAATAGTGTGAATTATTTCTTTACCTTTTCATGTTCTTAGGTGACTTTCCACTTCCGTTGCCTGTGGATCCAGCAACATGTCCAATAGTTCCGGGGCAGGAGATGACTATAGAGATATCTAAGGGTCGGTCAGGCCTAGGACTCAGCATCGTTGGGGGGAAAGACACTCCACTGGTGAGTTTCTGTTAAACTAATATTTACTGTCTCTGTTAAAGAATAGAAGACAAAGAGAAAGAAAACAGAAACTAATGATGCCATTAATCTGTAATTGCTCTAATTAATTGTTCAGTACAGAGAGAAGAAACCAGGAACTACAGTCTCCAATAACAAATTGATAATTTTGCCTTGTATGAGATCAGTTGTTTTCTGTTCCTTTTTAAATTGAGAGGTTTGTGTTTCAGGAGTGCTTTCTGCAATGGCCAGAGTTTACAAATAAATCTTTTTTTTTTTAAATCTTTGTGAATTAAGGGTTTCAAGCAGGTAAGTTACCAGAATGATTGGACTAGAAATTAATGTCACAGAGGTAGAACTACTTCAGCAAGGTTAAGACCTCTGTCTTGAGAGCATAAATGCTTAGTAGCTGTTTAAACAAACTGTGATTTATCTCACTGCCAGTAAAAGCCCTTGCTGAACAGAGGTAGACCAAAGGTAATCTTTTATTGTTTTCTGTGTCTTTTTCTGCTTAATCTTGCTCTCAGCTATGCTATTTTTAAAAAAATTATCCTCAGCTAAATTAAAATATATCATTTCAAGTGTAAACTCAGCAAGTTAGTTATGTTAAACCCTTCTCTGCCTCTGCTGTTGCTGTTTTCACTCCACTTTCCATTTAGGAGATGCTCTGTTACAGTCTAACAGCATGTCAGATTGGGTTTTTTTAAATGTCAAGTTCAGTTCTTTCAGTAAACAAGTCTGCTGCAGAGGTGTTTTTACTGTGTTTTCCTGAATCCCCTGCCGCAGAGGCACTTAAGGCAATAGAGCTGCTCTGTTACCTGCAGTTGTTCCTGAAAATATCATGGTGGTGCATCATTAAGCAATGAAGTGCTGTGAGTGTCAGCAGCTACAGTCAGTTGCACTGTAGTAATCCCTTCCCATACCAAGAAAAAAGAAGGAAAAAAACCCCCGAGGAAGTCAAAAGAAAAAAGAAAGTTTTGTTTTGGAAAATGTAGGCTGTATCTTTTAAAGTATTAAAGCTGCAGTTGGCAAAGGTTCAGCTTTTGGTCCCATTTATCCAAGTCTCTGATTATGTTGAGTTTGGATGAATTGCTCTGTTTCACATGGAGATAGATCTGAGTTATGTTGAAGACTTAAATCAGCCTATATGGTTTTCACTCTGTCCAGCCATGTGCTATTTTGTACCCAGTCCCGTTTTTGTCAAGCTCCTCAGTGTTGAGTAAATTCAAATAAGAAGTTCAGTGTTAGTCATCTCTGCTTTTTCATTTAACTGGAATTTGGAAATAATACATGGCAGTCTGTCAGACGCGATCTGGTATATGTCTTTCAAGAGATTTTAAAATAAATAAATGAAAATTATAAATATCTGCTTTACAGAGCAGATGAGAAAAATGCAAAGGATTTTATTCTTTAAATTGAGTAAATGGGTTTGGTTAAGTGTTATGCTTTCATTAGTTCATTTATTAAAGTGTCCTCTTAGGAATCTGTTTTAAAAATCTATGCACTTGATAGCAGTAACTGAAATTCATTAAGTGAGGGAGGTCTGACTTCCCACTTTTCTGATCCTCACATCACAGGACCTACAAAAATGATTCCCTGATCCTTTTCCTATTTCTGAATCTGCTCATCCAAAGGCAGTGTTGTTTCATAGGAAACAAGTTGGTTTTGTGAGACCACAGTCTAATCTGATAGCTTACCATGTGCAGAGACCCTCTCTGGGATTCTCCATAACTTGCTTATCCAAAACGGTGCGTGTAAACCCTTCTCCTCAAAGCAGGAACTCGTAGTTGTGTCTTTAGTTGGTGGGATCATCATTGCTCTGTCTACTTTGTACTACTGATCTCCCCCAAATTATTTTGATGCCTTCCTTTTTTGCCATGAAGTCAGAAAACCTTTTGTTAAAGGGTTGAAATGAAGTTCACATGACGTAATGATGAGGAGTAAAGGAAAATACTACTCAGGACTGTAGGAGAGTTTCTGTCTTTCTGAGTTTCATGGATTAGAGAGGGAATATAACAAAATAGGTACATGGAGATGAGTGATGTATCTTGTCTTGCTCTGTCATTCATTTTTAACTCAGTTATATAGGTAGACATCTTTTGTATTCTAAACCAGACAAAATAAATTGACTTACAGCTTCACTGCTTATGTATGTGTTATGCTTCTGTGCCATAGAAGTTCATGAGTTCTGAAGGTCTCCTGGCAGAAATTGTGTATCCAAGACCCACTGTTTTCTGCAGTGCAGGGGAATTAAAATGAAGCTATAATTGGCCTCAGCAGTTTGGACATAGTTTTTTAGCTATTTTTGAAATGGGAATTGTCAGATCAAAGTCAGAAAGAATGGGAATAGCACCATTTGTAGCCTATCTCTGCAGGGACAAAGTAGGGATGCTGTCTTTCATACTCTTGTAGTTCAGATGGTGCACACAGATGATAGAGGCGAGATGCCCTTGATGGGACCATGGAAACGTGCTCTGTCAGGGATGGGAAAAGGCATGGCAGAATGGGGTGAATCTGCAGGAGCAGAGTCTGTGTGCTGCACAGCTGCAGACTTCTTTTGCCTTTTTGTCCTCTGAGAAAACAAGGCATGAACACCCGTTTCTCCCTCCTTTTTCTACTGGGGTATCTATTTTGTACCTGTGCAGGTGTGTAAGTGCCTACAAAATGATGAAGAATATGAACCCCAGTTCCTAGGATCTCAGGTGTAATTTATCAGTATGGGCTATACAGGGAGGCTGCTCCTCGGTAAAACTTGTCAAATCTAAGGGGCTATGGCAAGAGTATAAAGGCCTCATCTCTGTGGTATTAAAATGCACTTGATCTGAAAATGCTTAACTGAGTGCTGGTAGTCAACACTGATGCACAACAGCAGCTCACAGGTGGTGGGAAAGCTCACTTCAGATTATTTTGGATCTTTCTTAAACACATGATGTACAGTCCCAGCTTTTGGAATAATAAATCTGGCAGCCCACTAAAGGGATGCACTGCTTCAAAATGAAATATAGAGTGCAAATTTTAAGTCATAACCTTAGGAATCTCATCAGAAATCACCAAGTAGAGACTTGAAATATACAGCCTGGGAGCTGGGAGGTTAATTTGTTTAAGAGGTTGGAAAGTGATGTTTTAACCCATGTGAAATGTTTTTTGGTTGGAAAGTGATGTTTTAACCCATGTGAAATGTTTTTTGGTTGGAAAGTGATGTTTTAACCCATGTGAAATGTTT
>JANZLQ010000095.1:3563487-3609371 GCA_026212715.1 Elanus axillaris | reverse complement strand
ATTCTTCTCATGCTGAACTCAAAACATAGCACTGTACCAGCTACTAGGAAGACACTTAACTCTATCCCAGCTGAAACCAGGACAGCCATATACAAATCAGGTATGACTCTTGCCATGTTTGGGAACTATTCTGGCTTGCAGGTAATTTTTTTAGCCATGTAGTATAGATAGTATCAGTGAATTCAGCTTAATTTTGTTGAACTACAGGCCCTTCAATAGCCTTCAATATAAAGCATTATTCAGCCCAGGACAGCACCCTCAGCAGTAGCAGATAAATTTCCTTCTACTTTGTCTTTCAGTGTTTTCATGGTTGGATATTCTAAGTATACACCTGCGATCATGGACTTTGTTTAGCATAGAAAAACACTGTTTATATGCTGTATTCTGCATCCTTCCATCCCATACAAGAAACATTCAACTTTGCATTAACTCCCAATTTGTATAATGGTCCCAGACTATTCTTTGTCAAAGTATACACAGATTAAAGCTCCAGTTCATTGAATGGATTTTTAAACCTTATGAAGTATGTGCTTTCAGCAGCTGGATATCTTTCTTTAAATGACTGTGTTCTTGATATGAGAGGTTTTTTATTTCCCCCATCTGCACAGCTTTTGCGACTCTGCCAAGCTATATCATGGAGTGCCATAACCTATATGAAACTGGTAGTGAAAAGAGATGGGGAGGGATTGGAGTGAAAATCTGTCCAGAGCCACCATGAATTCACAACCTCTGGGTGAACATTGACACCGCTTTCCCTTCCTCCCTCCCTCCCTCTCAATTGATTGATTTATTTTGAACTATTTAGGCCTTGACTTCTAAAGATATCAAGCATGCAACTGAATCTGAAGCTAGTGAGCAGGATCTGCAGATGTTCAGTAACCAAAACCCATCCTTTAAACAAATGCTTTGTATTGTTTTAGTCATGATAGATGATGATACTTTTTCTGAGGCACTGAGAGGGGTGTTACAGCTTAAATCCATAGCATGTCAATAGATTCATTACAGATTAGGGCTTGCTTAGATGGTTGGAGTCTGACATTACATCTCGTTACTGCATAAACTTCTTTAAAATATTGATATGATTAAAAATATTCAATAATCTCAGTAGTTTGTTTTTAGTGATTTGATCAAAACTAACAGAGTCTTACCCAGATCTCACTAGATCCAATGGAAAAAGATTACTTCTGGGTTAAATATACTTTGAGCTGATCCCAGAAGTATCAAAGGAAAGATGTCTACTTATCACAGTTTAGTGCTTTAGTGGGTCAGCAAGATGTTTCCTTCTTGGGGGTAGGCATGACCGAACAGGAATGTACCTTTTCATGCCATATGTATTTTTAGTTCTAGGTCTGGCTTCTAACATATGCAGGAACCACAATGTAATACTGAATTGTTGCCTTTTCAAATAGATTATGTAGATTGTTCAAACTAATAACGTTCAGTGGTTCCTGAATCTGAGCTTTAGGTATGTGCAGTTTTATTTTTAATAATGCAGCATTGGGAAGAGCTAGTAACTCCAGTTTGTTGACCATTTTTAAAAGAACTGCAGATGGACAACAAACTTAAAGAAATGTGATTGAAAGCTCCTTGCTCAGAGGTTAGGAACTATCAGATTAAATACAGTCTAAAAGTGTTTGATTTGACCATTATGTGTACATGCCCAGTCTGCTGTTACATGGTCACATTGCCATTTTTCTACCCAACCTCATGTTCATCCACTGCCCTAGTGTGTCCTAGCTGAATGATGCTGTCTTAACAAGCTGGTCGATATTTTGTGTTATCTCATTGGATTCTTCTAAATGTCTTCCTTTGTAAAGTGTTTAAAAAACTAAAAGTGAAGTGTGCTATGGAAGTTCTAAACCACAGACTCAGCTTTTTCTCAGAGTTACCCGTGATCAGCCTCAGGGAAAAAAATATACATCACTGTCACCCTCCTGGCTTTCACCCAGGCAAAAGTCTCTTGTGTTCACTTAGAGTTACATGATCATTTTTAAAACAAAGGTAACCCCACTACAAAACCAAACAAAAACCCACAACAACCAAAACCCCACAAGTGAGAAACAATCTAAGACACATAGCAGAGGATTTCGGCAGCGCTGCTCAGATGGACATGCACATGTTACTCTGTTCCACTGGTAAAAGCTGTTTCAGTTATTTCAAGAAAACCCTGCAGTTACCAGTGGTGTGTGTGTATATATACTTTTTTTTTTTTAGTCAAACCATTCTTTTGCTTTTCTTAATTACCTTGGTACACAACTCATAGTGTTTTGCCTTCATTTGTGTAGATTGAAATCTTTTTTCCCCCATCTGGGATGCTTGTATCAGCTGTAATCCATTTGTGATTAAAATCCTTCAGGCTTCTTTCAGTGACTGGTGCATATGTATAAGAGGAAGCTTGTGACAGTGGTGCTGTGCTCCAGCAGCAGCGGAGCGGCTGTAGATATAAGTCCACATCATTAAATAAGGTGTAGTGGGAATGAAAGAAAATAATGCTCTCAATGTTGTCTTGATCAGAGCATTAGCTTAAGGGCATTTGAGTTTTCTTTCTGTTCAACATGCACCATGTGTGCTGGGAAAGGATCACAAGGCAACATGGTGGGAGTTAACTTGGTGATGAGAGATGTAGTATCTAACAGTGTTTTCAAAACACGAAGGTACTTTGTTCTACCCCAGCAGCTATTTCCTGCTCCTGCTCCAGGAAGGCGGTGCACAGCAGGGCTCACACGCTGCTAAACTCACCGCCTTTTGTTGCAAACATTGCGGGAAGTCTCCTCTTTGACTTGTACGTCAAACTGGTGAAGGAACTTAACAACCATAGCATTTTTGGAGGGTGTATTTGTCTGAGAATGGCTTATCTGATACTTACACATCAAATTGAAAATCACCGCGTATTTATCCAGAGCCATTTTAGAGTTCATAGTGAAGCTGGTTCTGCTCCAAGGCTGGGTGTTTGCTGGTGATGTTGGAGAGGGGAGTACATTTTGCACAGTGAAGCATCCCATCCTGCTAGCTGTCAGGACCGCAGCTGAAGTGCTGCAGCAGGATGTTCACCTATTTGTTTCAGGGAAAAAAAAAAAAGAAACACCAGAACAATGCACCAGCAAGAGAACAGTATGTTCTTTGTAATGCTTTTTCTTTGGGGACATCTATTGCTGGCAATAAGATTAAATCACTGAAACCTTCCCTGAAGCTACATCTGCCACTGCCTACATTTTCCAACCTCAGTAATAAACTAACATTTGCCATTGTTCGTTTCTTCTGGATTTCATTTCTTACAGATTTAACCAGTGCTATTTACTACAAGGCATTCAGTTCTTGCTTAAAGCTGAGATCTATGCCAAGTCCCTAAAAATATTCATAGTTCCAAAGAATCTGGTTTTAAATAATATAATAAAATGTAGACGATATTAATACAGTGGTTCACACTGAGTTCACGTACTGCTGATGCCAATGTATAAAAGTGATGGAAGCCTAAGAAGCTCTAGACAAGACTACCCTGAAGTGGTGAACAAAATCCTTTTTGCCTTTTTACTAGTTGTCTGTATTTTGATTATGGCAGTAATTTTCTTATCCCAAAATATTAAATAAAAAAAAAAATCTGTGTTACAGTCTTGCTTATCCTGACATAGAGCGCTGTGCCTTTTTACTGCAGAAGGGTGGGCTGTGTGGGGTGGGTCATGGCTGCCAGTTTGTGGGGTGTTTGGGAGGGAGGATTCATGCCACCCCTTTGTTCCTGCAGGATGCCATAGTGATCCATGAAGTTTATGAAGAAGGGGCAGCAGCCCGAGATGGTAGGCTTTGGGCCGGTGATCAAATTCTGGAGGTAAATTAGTCTCTCCACGTATGTAATTGCTTGTATCTTTGTCATGTATACTTGTACTCAATGCAGCATAGGTTTCTTGTAGAGAAAGGTGAGATCATTGAGCAGGATCTGTACTTGAAGCTTCTTTTCTGTCACTAAGAACGTCCTGACAAATTCATATTTCCTTATATATTCATATAAGCTGAAGGTACAAATTGAGAATATATTAAATTTAATCGAGCAAGGCAGTTCTCATATTACATAGTTCAGCTGTCATGTCCAATAGCTCAGTATTATTCATCTGTTTAATCTTTCATTCGGAGGCCTGCACTACCACCACTGCTCTAGCATCTCTGTGCTGCCCGCAAACGAAGTGCTGAGCTGGGTGAACGTGGGTCCAGAAGGCAAGTGTGGACACAGCATCGCTGCAAGCATTCCTGCTCCTGCTGAAAAACTCACAGTGCCCGTGTGCAGCATGGCTGGGGGAGCTACCGGCTGCTTTGGGCACGGTTCATAGAACTGTTGAACACACAGAATTTTCTCTGTGAATAAATATAGTGTTTTTCCCACAGACAAGCATGGAAATCTAGGACAGAAAGGGTTAAGAAAGAAGTGTTGGTCTGCAAATGAAACTTATGTCAGGCAGGGGTTCAGCACAGCTGCTTGCAGCATCTAGCTGTCAGATCAGGACAAATTCCCAGCATGGCCATTAAGGCTTTGGTATGTAGGGTTAGAAAAATAGTGAGGGGTACTTGGGGAGTTGTCTTTACAGCTCTTGTACTGAAAATATTTTTTTTTAGTGTTAAGGCTGAATGTTGTTTTCATTTTATAAATAACTGTATTAACAGAGCACAATAATTAGGGGATAAAAATGGGGAAGGTTAATTAATTCTTTTCTGGCCAAACAGGAAAATGCTAATGTTTGTGTACCATAATATTGTTATTATTTCAGTTTTTAAAAGCCATACTAATGAACCAAAAAGATGACTCTGAATTAGTTTCATATTAGTATGATAAAGTGCATGTAGATGCCTCTGTCGAGAAAAGAATACCAATGCAGTATACAAATAAATGTGCTCAGAGTTAGTACAAAATAATATAATTACTATAGGTTAGGCTTAATTATCTTAATGTAAAATTAAGTATAATTATAACTTTGCATATCTAGAAATACTGAGCAATATTTTCATTGCTTTAAAACTTATTATGTTACATAAGTGGATTAACATTGTATTGTTATTCAATTACAGTTCATTCTGCTTCCTAAAGAGACTTCAAAATTACTTAAGCATTGATATTTTTTAGTATTAAGAAATAAAGGATGATTTTGTCAACAGAATATTGGCAAACACCTTAAAGGGTATCGGTGGATAAGGCTTGGCAAAATTAAGAGATTAAGTTTCAAGTTGCAATAGCGTTTTTTTTAATACTTGAGCATTCAATGAGAACTTCTTGTTCTGTCTGATATTACTAAAATGCTAAAACATTTTCAAGTTTTGTAAGAGGAAATGTAATTGAGTGCTCCAGGAGCGGTCTTGTGTGCCATCTATTGGAACAAAGCAAAATAACCATTTAATATGTCCTGCCTGGGCTTTGCCATTGCCATTTGCTAATGTTTCTGATACCTTCTGTCTTTGTCTTGACAGTGTTGCAAAGCTGGGGGAGAAGGAATCTGAGCAGTAAGAGATATAGGAAGCTCAAAAGAGCATGTTCCACTTTGTCTAGTCATAAGAAAGATGCATTGTTTGAAGTTCCAGCATTTAAAAAGAAGGGAAGAACACCCAGAAAACTTGCAAGTCAAAACGTTTTAATTATCATGATTTACTCCAGGCAGTGGCACAAAGCACCGAACTTGCACTCAGTAGGAGATCCAGGAGCTTGGCCCTCTGGAAATAGGAGCACTAAATTAGAGTGCCAAGGGGTGTCAATTTGACAAATTTGTCCTGTCACACAAGTGTAGGGTGTGATGAAAAGATCATTTATACATGTCATTTGGAAAGAAAACAGTGATTATTTCAGGTGAACAGGATCGATCTGCGGAATGCCAGCCATGAAGAAGCTATCACCGCGCTGAGACAGACGCCCCAGAAGGTGCAGTTGGTTGTTTATAGAGATGAAGCGCATTACAAAGATGAAGAAAACTTGGAGATTTTCTATGTAGATCTACAAAAGAAAACGGGGCGAGGACTGGGGCTCAGCATAGCTGGAAAACGGTAAGAGTCTCTCTGACTGGACTGCATTTCAAATGAGAAATATTTTGCTTTTTGCCATACCAACAGCTGTAGCCATTGAATGACGGCGAGACACCCGTGTAATAAAAGCTGCTGCTGCCCAGGAGTGCTCCCGGTGTGCAGCACAAAGCGGGTGTCCCTCTTGGAGTGAGTGTGACCAAGTGGGCACATGCAGAACCAGGAGCTGACTGTTCTGGTGGCTTCAGCACAGCTGTGTCTCAGGGCTTGGAGGCCCTAACCATGGCGTTTCTGATTTCAAAATGCAGGGGGGAAACCTTCCTGTTTCCAAATAGCAGGATATGCCTTTGCAGAGTTGTGAGTTAGATCTAGCTCCTCCTTGGGTTCAAAGGGACCGGTGACAGTGGAAGGTAAGAGTCTAAGTTAGACACAAATCCTGAATAGTAATCAAAGTGACTGCACAACACTACAGACAACAGTTCTGTGAGTGCAGGGCAGAATCTGAGATATGTTGGTAGGTAACAGCTGCTTAATAAAATGTGACTTTTTACTGATGTATGTCTAAATCATTGCTATTAGATCATTCGAACCAGGGCACTGATAGATTTAATCTTTCATTGATAGAAGAGATTTATGGCATGACACTGGCGAGCGCTCGTTCAGTGTTGGTGCATAAGAGTCATATGGTCACTCTTCTGTATTGCCAAAAAAAATGTATTTTCTCAATTACAAATCATCATGTCATTATCCTGACTACGTATGGTCAGTAAAGTTTTCACAGCAGTTTTTTACAAGAGTGGTGATGTTTAACCCAGGTGCTGTGAGCAGATTGTGGGTTGGGTAATTAATTTAGCTTATGTAAATTACCCTACAGATGGTAATCACAGTCTCCAGCCCTCCCACATTTGCTTCTGTGCAAAACTTTCTGTACCAAGTGCTTTACTTGTGGGGATTTCAACCTTAGAGGTAGCCCAGTTTCTGAAGTCAATTAAATGATACCCAGGTATAATTCAGGTTGTGAAGTGTTGTGTCCTTCAGGGTGAGGGATACCAATACCAAATCTTGGCATTGCAGCTGGCACCAGCTGACACCATAGTGCACACCAGGAGCTGCGGCCAGCACAGTGGGGTCCTGCAGCCTCCAGGAGGGGATTCCCCTGTGAGGAGGCTGGAGCTGATAAATAAATACATTCCCCTCATCTGCGTCGCCTGCTGCTCTCACAAGCCTTGCTGCCTGCTGCAGGCAGACAGCCACAAAGCTGGATTTTCTTCTGCATAACTCGTGCAAACTATAAAAGTCTTTTCTGCAGATTTCTCCCTGTTCTTCTGTTGGGGGCCTCCAGGCTTCTAGAAAAGAAACTGAGCTGAACCTTTAGAGGCAATACAGAAAAAAATCTGAAGCTGCATAATTCATATCAGGCACATCAGGAGATAGTTTAACTCCATCTTAGACCGATCCTTGGCTTTTTATTCATATGAGTGGTATTTTTCATGAATCTTTATGGATCATACAGTCAGAACTAACAGTTCAAGGGGAAAGACAGCATTAAATATAGCAAAACGTGCCTTGGTTTTAAAACTCAAAGATTTTTTTTGTACTCAAGCGGTTGAATGGGGTGTAAAACTGGTTCTTCCTCTGCTCACAGGTTTCTTTTAATGTCTATTAAATGCAAGTAATCTAAATTGGTCTCCTAAAGAATATTGCATTGTGTAATTAGCCATATGCTTCTTGCATTGTTAGAAATGGAAGTGGAGTGTTTATCTCTGACATTGTTAAAGGAGGAGCTGCAGATCTAGATGGAAGATTAATTCAAGGAGATCAGATTTTGTCTGTAAATGGAGAGGATATGAGAAATGCCTCACAAGAGACTGTTGCCACCATACTTAAGGTGAGTGCATAATACATTTTAAATATTGAATTGCAGTTACTGGCACTATGCAAGGTAATTATCCTGAAGTGCTATTTGTACATACACAGGAATTTCATCTGAAATAACTTTGGGAGATTCATTTAAAATTACTTCTCCATGTATATTTAGAAGTGGGATGATGTGAAGTGGGAAAACAAAGACATGCGTAGTATTTAGGCATTTATTTGAAAATGCAGCTGTGTATTTCATACGTTAGAAAAATATTTGGAAAACTGAGTGGCATACAAAACAGAACTGAAATCAAATGCCTTTGGCTTTGCTGCACTAACCTGCAGCTATAAAATGGCAGCTTAAATCTGTTTCTGCACAGCTTTCTGTCTTACAGGAGTGATTTTGTACTCTGAAGCTGTGCAGTCTGGGAGAAGTTGCCTTTTTCCATTAAAAAGCATGTGGCTGCGTGAGTCAGAGGGGGGGGCAGGGGATGGCCTGGCTGCAAGTGCCTGATGTTAGCTCCTCCGTACGGCTCCTGGGCCCAACAGCCTGTACCAAGGATGAAAGGATGAGTAGGAGCGATGCTGCAGACCCATTTCTGTTCAAAACTGCATCTGGAGACAAGGGTTTTTTCCCGGCCATCACCACTAGTGTTTCTGCATATGACTTCTTTTGTTCTTGAAGGGAAAGGCTAATTATTTCCTTGGGTTTTCCATTTGGGGTTGGTACCTGGCCAAAAGTTTACCTATTTAAGTATTGGAAATTGGTGACATGAGTGTACACTATTAAGTTGAATGCATATGTATTAAATTCACCCTTTTCTGCAGCATTTTTCCTCTGAAGTGTTTTTCATGAGTATCGTTTGTGGCAATCATCTCTTAAAGAGTTGGGGGGGGGGGGGAGTTATTTTTATTGAGTAATTGGCCATCTACACTTCACCAGCGGGAAGATTCATACTGACTTCAGCAACCAGGATAGACCTTCAGGATAAACCTAAATCCAGGGATGAGCACTTTTCGTATTGTCGAAATACAAATGTTAATGTTTTGAGCATTCTTTGTGGTTTTCTTCATGGAGTTATAGTGCTAAATATAAACGGAATTCTCTCTAGGAGAGCATGAAATGTTATATGTCTGCTTAAATGCTGTACGTTGTGGGGTTTTTTTTCCAAGTGTGCCCAAGGCCTAGTACATCTTGAGCTTGGGAGATTGCGAGCTGGATCATGGCTATCATCACGGAAAACATCTCAAAACAGTCAGGTTAGTGGCAATTTCATATGTATAAAATGGAGCTGTGAAGAGCAAGGCATGGGGACGGTGCACAGGCTTGCACGTGAGCCTCAGACTTTCCATAGATGCTTACCGCTGAGGATGTGGCACAAAATATTTTATGGTGATAATTTTCTGTGCTGAACTGCAAAGTAAGTGTCATGCTGAAATGCTGATTAAGTAGAAGAGCTAGTTAATTTTTTGTTTGTTTGTTTAAGGAACGTCTTCCTGAGACACACCAAAAATATGTAGTATCTTTCTCAAATGGTGATGCCCAGAAATTTTTTTTAGACCTACAAAAAATGCTGAATGTATTTTCTGCAGCTGTTTTGTCAATCAAAATGAGTTAATGAAACTGAACTGTATCTTTGCCTGTCTTATGGTGCAAGCACATGAGAGCTGCTTTGCTCTCAAAGAAAACACAGAGCAATTTCCTGCTTCACTTGCTTTTTACCTGAAGCGAGGACAACAATTCATTTTTCAATCAGTGCAGGGCTTTTCCCCTCTCCCCATGCCCCCCAATCAGCTCGGACACCAATACCATTAGTATTAACGTCCAAGTACTACAAGGGAGAAAAACAAGGCAGGATGTCTTAGAAAACTTTTTTAAATGGATTTTCCTTCCAAAGACTGACTGCTTTGCCATGATATTTAAGTTGCCAATGTCCCTGAGCAAGACAAGCCATGGTTCACAGCAGTGCTATTTCTAAGGAGTATTTTGCCCCGTCTGCCCAGGGGCAGCTGCCAGGGACCCGGGGAACACTGCCAGCACACTTTTCTCTCACACTGATGTGCGAGCAGGCAGGAGAGGCTGCGCACCGGTGGGATCCAGCCCAGCCGCCACAAATGCTAAAAGAAGGGCTTCATGTTGGAAACAGAGAGGAGGAACTGCAGGAGGCTTAGGGGTGATGTAAATTAAAGCAGGAATGCTTTTAAGGAGGTCAATAAGAGGGGAGGCTTGTCCTTGATGTTGTGCATGAACGATCCAAAAGGCGCCAAAATCATAGGCATGTGGCATGATTTCTTAACTTTCCAAAGGCCAGCAGTGATCCAGCCTGCTGTCTGGGTGGGTGAGGTATCAGGAAGGGCTAAAGCCATGTGGGAACAGCTGGGCTAAGCCCAGCTTTAAAATAATGAGTAAATATCATTGGAGAAACATCTGCAGTGCATGCAGCAGGCAAGGAGAAATGAAATAACAGAGGGAAATTATACTGATTGCATTAAGGAAAGACAGCAGTCTTGAGTATTATTGTTTTTTGGTCCTTGTATCAACAGCTAGCCTAAGCAAGAGCAATGTAATCAAAAAGTGACGGTTAAAAATTATCCACCCAGTTTTATTGTGTAAAAATCATAGCTGAAAAGAAAGCAAAATGACATAGTATCTAACATGATTCTAGGTAGAAAGTCAGATCAAACAACGTCATCCCCCTTTCTTTGTAGCATAAGAGGCTTTTACAGGAACCTAGTAATTTCTGTATTTCTTTTAGTACAAGAAATATTAATTGCTGTTCTTAATGCAGAGTCATTTTAGAGTCTTCATCTCACTGCTCCTAAGTGACTTGGTAATTTTGAAAACTGAATAAATGTTTCTCAGCAAAACCATTCCAAGAGTGATAAAAATATTGGCAGATAATACAGCAAATCAGCTTGAATGATTTGCACAACTGTAAACGATGTTTTAGAAGCTGCTGGCCAAGAGCATCCAGAAATTTTGTCCTCACTTGGCTTTTTTTCTTGGTTCATTGCATACCTTTAACAGTAGAAATATAAGCCTTGTGGTACAGGACAGTGATTTCTTTCATGCAAATTATGTTAACTGACCCATGAATTGGCAACTAGAGGTGGAAATTGTGCTCTGCCTGTTGTTCATCACTGACAGCTGCATGCTGATCAGTTAGGATAAATGTTGCCAGAGCTTTTGATTCACCACCTAATGCATTTAGAGGGAGAAAGCTCTGCTGTGGGTGGAGAAGTATAGACCAGATCTTTGTTTTGTATAAGGCAACTTAGTTGAGAAGGTCTTGGCCCTCCATGAAACCTGTCATTCAGACGCATTTCCTAAATTGATAATGATGTTTCCTTGAGGGGCAGAGTCTGAAGATAAAGCCAGATATGGAAACAGGGAAAAGGTGGGCTGGAAACGGATGGCCAAGAATTGTTAACATGCACAAGCAGCTACCTTCGGAGGCTCTCCCTTTTGTCACCTGGCATGTTATTCTGGAAATAAAAGTAGGTTCTTGGTCAAATGAAAGGAGCGGGGTCTATTACAGGACCTTGTAATCAGATGATATATTCAGGTAAAATAACAAAGCCTGTAGATTACTGCCCTGTAACAAGATGGGTGTAAGTGTTATCCCCACCTTGTGGGAGAGGAGGTGTTACATGTCCTGCTGGGTGCCTCATGCACGCTCATCACAGGGTGAGGTGCCTGCTGGGTGCATCGTGGGGACAATGCCCACAAGCTGTAGCAGCAGCCATCATCTCCCCTTCTCCTCAGGTTTGGAAACACACTGGGAATAAACAAAGGAGGGAGTTAATCCAACTTCCTTAAGCCCTCTAGAGCAGACCTGAACAACATAGGCATTAGGTGTGCACATTAGGGAGTGAAGTGCAGTTGTGCAATGAGCAGCACTATGGGTTTGCCTACAACTCGGGGATGGATTTTGGTAGGTTCCCCCTTTGGAAATTAAATTGGAGGGGTTTGAACTTGCATGACCAATGTGGTATTTCCAGTCTGGTTGGCACAGAGCACACCTGCACCTGTATGTTGCAGGAACTGGTTTAAAGTTAACATTTGGGTTTGACTCGCAGGTTTTGATTTATTTTTAACTTCAGGTGAGCCAACAGAATGTCCATAGCCACCTCCACCCTGCACTTGCTCCGGTCCTCTCTACCTTACAGAATTTTGTCAGCACAAAAAGATCTTCAGCAGATGTGTCTCAGAGAAACTCAGGTATAAACTGGGTGGCTGTCAGAATAGCTGCATGTTATTTGCTTTATATTTGTACTGTTTTAAAAGCAAAACTGAATACTTGAATCTGGTTTTCCTACTCAGCCTCCCAGAAGACGTACCACTGATGTTTTAAGACCTGAACACTTTCCAGCAGATGACATTATTTTTATGTCTACCAGTAGAGTAATGGCTCCTCTATTTTAAGTGCAGAATTCCTGTGCCCTGCTATTCCCCAACGCCCTTGTCAGAGGCTTAGCACAGGCAAGGTTCTCGCATTAGAAACACTTTTCTCAGGGAATAAAGCTGCCACCACTTCATTTATGTCTTTGTTGCTCTTGAGTGTATAAAGGGGTGTTTTGTAATGAGAAAGTCACAATGCCCAGTTTGCAATTTGCAGATCTAGCAAGTGCTAAATCTACAACCTGCAGTAGCTTGTGGAGAGTGTGCTCGTTTCTGTGCTCTGACCTGCATCAGAAGTTGGTAACCTTTGCTTGTGTCTGACCATGGGCAGAAGTACAAGACATTTATTCTACCAGTTTGCATGCACTAGAGGAGGTGTGTAGCTTTTTGGGCAGCCTTGTGCCATTTTGAAGGGCCCTGCAGCACTGAGAGTGCATGTCTGCACACCCTGTTTCGGTGTCCCTGGGGCTGGGCTTCTCACTGCCACAGACCTCGCAGCACCTCAGCAATCCTGCCTTCGGTACTCATAGCAGATATCTGCACAAGCACACATGTGTGGCGGTGGGAAATACCAATATGTATTATTAAGAATCATTAACTTTTGAAAGAGACTAATTCTGCCTGCCTTGTAAAAGGTTCTTAAAATAGTTTAATTAAAGCTGATAGAATTAGGGGTTGGTATAGCAGAGCCTAGGACGTGACTACACCATCAGCTTGTTAGACTGTTTAGTCCCAGTTTGAATAATTCCTTTGAAGTGACCTCTTTTTTTTTTCTTGGTTTTTTTCTTGTTTTCTCTTGTTTGTTTTTTTTCTTTATATATATTTTTTTAATATATTTTGAGTACTTTTAAATGTCTTATGGCTAGATATATGCCAGCCAGACTTCCTGGCTGCCTATTATTTACTAATACAGCACAAATTAGAAGAGGAAATCAATGGAACCTCAACAATCTCAGACCAGCCGTGTGCCCTACCCTTTGTGGTAGGGACACTGTGATTTATGAATAATAAGCCACTCTTTAATTGAGTGAAATGCACAGTAGGGTTTTTCTTCACGCCAGCAGAGTGCTGCTATTCAATAGATTGTGGTGAGCAGCCGCTGTGCTACAATGGGTGTCACGGTGGCATCCATCAGCTGGAGTGATTACATCCATATTCATCTCTGGGTGAAACAGAAATCCCGTCCTCCTCACGTGACCAGTGCTGCCTGGTTTGGCACAGGAAGGCTTCACTTCTGCTTGGTGATAACTCTTGACTAGGCAGCAAGGGACCATTGTCACCTGACAGTGTTATCTCTTAATTATATTATCTCTTAATTACAGAAGCTAATTGTTTGTTTCTTTATTAGTAGGAGCAGATACGGGCCCAAGGACTGTGGAGATAACAAGGGTCAGTGAGTTTTTCTCTATCAATTCAAAAAGCTGACACCTTTAACCAAAGTTGTTAATTTTTGTAGCATTTCTCAGAAGTAAAATTGCCTTGTTTATGTTTGCAATAGGTTGTTGGATGTACGCCTGTGTAATGGGGCCTGCATGTGTGAGGATGCATGTATCTGTCAAACCTATCTATTTTCTCCCTGTTTCATAAATCAAATGAGTCTGTTATTGCTATACACTGAACAATGACCTCTACAAGTTGCTCCAATTGCAAATGTTGTTTCATTTTGCTTTGTTTTAGGGACCAAATGATGCACTTGGTATCAGTATAGCAGGAGGGAAGGGAAGTCCGTTAGGAGATATTCCCATCTTCATTGCTATGATTCAAGCCAGTGGTGTGGCTGCACGTACCCAAAGACTTAGAGTGAGTAGAGGGGTCCTCTTAATACTTCTTATTTCATCTGCCATGTGTCCCACAGAGAAGGAGGCTCAAGCAGTTCTGTATATGCCATCCCTTTGTAATGTCTCATAGATTACTCTGCCTCTTTGTATGTAAAACCAGAACCACCAAAACCTGTCCTTCTCTTCCCTTTTTAATTATATTTTATCTCAGGATAATGGCAGTTGTTGCCCACACTGGAAAAGTGATGTTAAAAGAAAGAACATAAATGCATTTGCAGTGGTCTTTGAATGTATGTGTTCATCCAGACCCAGGGAGGGCAGCAACAGGCTCTCTGGAAACCACAGGCATTTTGAGGACTGCAGACTGGGCATCATTTAGAGTTCAAACCAGGTAGAAACCAGATCGGAAGTTAGTTATTTGATCTTAAGGCCCTTATAAAGATATGCCAAAATAAGGCACTTATATCAGACCCACAGGATATGTGGGTTTCCAGGAATGACTGTGGTGAACACTTCCAGTTTTGCAGAGTTGTAAGGAATCATTAGTATTGAAAAGAACTTATGCAGATACATAGGATTGCTTTGGCCCATGAGATTCATTACTATATGCTGCTACATTCATGCCATGTCTCTAATAGAATTACACAATAGCACTAAGTGCCAGGGTCAAGATCATTTTTATGTATTAGAAGAAGAAATCATCTAGGTTAATTAGATTAATATCAGAAGTGCATGTTTTCCTATACTGCATGTGCATACATACATAGTCTGAAAGAATATGACCTTGTCTGCACATATGAACACAAATGAATCCTTTCTGAGTGGGAGGACAGCAGTGAAAATCTCACTCTCTCTGCTTGCAAATGCAAATAGTAAAGTACAACTCATCTTTTATTCTCTGATCGCATTGTTATTTTTAAAAAAATCCATATTGTACTTGCTCTGAAGAATGGTAAATGATCACTAGCAATGCAGAATTCTCACAAAAGGGATCCTGCAAAAGAGAAGCATGACTGTGCAGTGCCAAGTTCACAAGAATTTTAAGCATTCTTAATTTTAATTTTCCCTAATGCTAGTAATTTTCCATTACTGTTGTACTTTTAGGTTGGAGATCGGATTGTCAGTATTAATGGGCAACCTTTGGATGGGCTGTCTCATGCAGATGCGGTTAATCTACTAAAGAATGCTTATGGGAGCATTATCCTGCAGGTATGGTGATAAATTGAACATGCAGCTGCATGAGGGTAGATAAATGGCATTTGGGGAAAAAAAATACCCTAAGCATCACTGGCACAAGGCATCACAGAATTGCAGGGTGCTTGCTGATGGGAATTACACGGAATGAAAGCAAGAAATAATTTTCATTCAAAAATTCTTTTTTGCCATTCATACAGGCTGTGAGCATGATTATATAAAAGCATAACAAAGAGAACAAAATAACTTGTTGCTACACATGATAAATCAACAAGCTTGCAAGTTTTTTTTTTAATTTGAAGTTAACTAGGAACAAGAAACTATGTAGGTGTGCATGCATGTAACTAGACTCTGACCAAACTGTGACCAAACTGCCCACAGTGTTAATTTCCTTGTTCTTGAAAGGAGGAGAAGAAAGAAATGCTAGCAGCATTTAGTAAAAATGATATCATCATCATTAAGACAGTGCTGCGTAGAATAGATTATTCTACAGGTAATGAATAATAACACTCAAGAGAGAGAAAACAGTGTTATCACTGCCACATTCATACGCTAGCTAAAAGAAAGACATGTTCTGCTACTTTGGTTCTAATTGCTGCTTGCCACTATATTCATCTTTAGTTTATTTTTGTGTTTACACAAAGAAATGGAAAAGATACTTGCCAAAGACAATTCAAAATACTACTCATTTGCAGAATTATTGTAACAATTGGAAAACAAGCTTAAAACGTACCGCTAAAATCTACTCTAGTTTTCTTTATCATCACAGCATATCGGATTGGAACACATCTTGAGAGATTTTTTGCAAGCTTCTTGCTTGCATTACAACACAAATGTGACTATAAAAAATGGGGGAAAAAAAGAAAAAAAAAAAGCAAATGAAATTATAATAAACTTAGTTTTAGACTTGCTTATTCTTTTTTTTTTTCTGTCCATGAACTGCTGACCTGGTAAGTGACGAGCCAGTTCCAGAGCAGATGGTGTACTTGTATAGTTCCATTGAAGTCAGAGGAAATACACAGATTTACACCAGCTGAGAATTTTCTGTTAAATTATAGTTATCATATTGTTACTAACGTTGAGTAATTTCACTTTTCGTGTCAACAGTATTCCCTGAATAGAAAATGAAAGCTTGCTGCAGAACTCAAAATTGCTAATCTTGAAAGCTGTAATACAGTGTATTCCACCTCATCATGTATTTAAAAATATTCCTGATGAAGCATGCTGTCAGTTGGTTGCTCACATAAACAAAGAGGTTCTTCTAGAAATGTCTTTGGGTTTGTCAGTTGATGGTTTTTCTTCTGCATTTTTGCTGTCTAGCTTAAAATGGGCTTAATACTTTTTACAGATGATACAGGTTTATTCTGATAGCATAGACTCTATTTTCCTGTATTAAAAATGTGTTATGTGAAGGTGGGATGTTATATTTTAATAATAGCAGGGCCTAGTGTCGAACCCAGCCATAAGCGTGGTGATATAGTTACCTTACATGCTAACTGCAGGTACTTCTTAATCACCAGAATGCTTTTTTTTTATTATTATTATTAAAACAAACTGAATGGAATAATCCTATCGCTGTGATAATCATGAGTGATGTGTCATTAAGTAATTCTATTTATTATCAGGTTAGACCACTTCATGGCAAACTGCTTTGAAAGGTCAGATAATTGCATTCAGTGGGGTGGAAAGGCTTATTATCAGTACGTCCTGGGAAGGATAGTAAAGGAGTTTGCAAATGCTGTTTGCAAATGGGAGATTAGGGTCTCAGGGGAACAATCATCCCTTTCGGCTGTTTTGATGCTTTGGTTTAATTTAATTTCTTTTCTGCAGGTGTAGTAATGAGATAAGGGGAAGCTTTTTTACAAGGTTGTTGAACTCTGATATGTTCTTACTGCCAACTGAAGATTTTTGAATACAGATTTATTTTGCCCTCATTTTATTTAACAACAAAATATGACAAATACTGGCTGGCACTCTTTCCCCTACTGCAGTGGGAAGGAAAACTTAACAGTGTCTTTGCTGGCCGAGCCAGGTGCAGCTATCTTGTCTGCCGGACCCCTTTATTTAGGGCATCCAAGAACCTGAGTCCTGGGATGCAAAATTTGCATGAGAACTAATCTTCCTTCCTAGAAAATGCTACCACCCTCTCGGCTCCAAGTGATTAGAAAGAGGGAAATACTGTTGTGGAAGAATTATAAGCATTCATTTAAAACGGGGGATTTATATAATGGATTTTTTTATTTCGAATAGGTACATTTCCCGTAAGCCATGTTCACAGCAAGGAATGGAAGAAGTACCTGTTAATTTTGATAAAATAAGGCCATAGATAGCTAGAGGCAATATTGAAAATATACTTACTGGGTATTTCTCACTGTCTCTGAGCCCAGCTCCTGCACTGTACAGTAAATGTCAAGCAGAGAAGAACATCTCATCACAAGGAAATGGAGTTAGGGGATAACCATGGCATGTAGTTGTTAGGAAATTGATGTCCTTTCAACTGTAAATACTTAAAATCCAAATCACTTCATAGTGGTTTCCTCAAATTTTTTTTTCAGAAAAAGCAAAGAATAGAAAATTAGCATGCAATGAAAGGTTAGAAAAAGAAGCTAGAGTGGGCATTGACACTTTGTGTTTAATAAATCCTACAGGGCGTGCAAGCTACAAGCTTTTATCCTTATGAGGCTAAACGCCTGTGAATGGCAAACCCCAGACCTCAGCATGCAAGTAACTGGTTTCTCAATACGGCTATAGTCATAGCTGTAACTTAACATATACACGTAACTGAACATGTACAATGTGTACAACATTGATACAGTTGCTTTAAAAATAAAAAGACTGAGCAAGTTTGCCTTGCTTGACCTGTGAAAATGTCATTAACTCTATTCATTACTGTGTGGTGGTAATTCATGATGGTTTTAGAATGATACAGGAGCCAGAACTGGGAAGTTTAAGAATCCAGTTTGTTGGACTCATGCTGGAAGTCGCAGGAGAGTTGAAACCAAGGATTAATTTCTTCCCTGCTCAGCAAACAAACCAATCTGAGATGTTTCAGAGCATTTGCACAACAGTCCCTTGGGTCTCTGTATTTTGTCAAAGGCTAAGGTGCTCTCTGTGGGATACCTTTCCTCTCAAGCCCAGTTCTGGACACCTTTTGTTGACTCTGAGACGTACCTATTTCCTGGACAAAGTAACATCTTTCTCTGGATTATCCAGAAAGACTGTTCCCCTTTGCTCAGCATCTGAGTGATAGTCATGTAAAGGCAAGAGGAAGCTTCAGCAATTGATTTTCCTGATGTATCAGCTGTTTTCTATATAATTAGCCAAGATGTCTGGTATTAAGTGAACACACATAGTATTTCATTTCTTCCTTCTGTTTAGGTTGTGGCTGATACCAATATCAGTGCCATTGCTACCCAGCTGGAGAGCATGTCTGCAGGATGCAACCTTAACTCTTCTGAGCATCCTTCTGAAGATCCCGAGTAAGTTCGGACTTAGTCTGCATAACTGGGGTGGATTTCTATGCACCATGCAAGGGAAAAGCCTAGGGTCGTGAAGGTCTCTCCCATTGCTTTTCTCTCTAATTTTCCATCACCTTTAAAATGAAAACTGTGACCTTCTCCAAGCTGATTATGAACTTGTGTCCATCTTCATTCACCCGGTGACAGAAATTGCTTAAGTAAATAAGCACAAAATGTGTTTCCAAGTACTAGTTCTGGACATTTTAAAAAAAATTATCTCCTTTCTTTTCTAATGTGTTATGCTGACATGACAGTTCTGTCCTTCTCTGTTGGCTTCCTTGCCTGCAAAGAGTTATGATCGTAGCAATTTGAAATAATTTGTCATTAGCAGACTAAGGCAAGAGGTGTTAAAAAGCCTGGTATCAGTTTCAAAACATGTCCCAGAACTAACTTTGTTTTTTGAATCTTTTTAGCTTTGCAATTTGAAAAAGTCTGATTAAAAAAATTTCTACTTACAGTACTTCTGTATGGTGATGGAAGTTAGAGATCTAGCCCTCCCGTGGCCATGCATCATTCTCCATCGTGTGCTTTTTAGGGTAGCTTATAGCATTCAGTTATCATTTTGAAATTCATTTGATCTTCATTTTGGTTCATTAGCTTCATTATGTTCTTCTTTTTTGTTCTTTGATTCATTATATTTATTTTAAGAAGCTGAGATGCAAGTTGCTGCCCTACCTCAGGGTTTTTTTAGTATAAAAGTTAAGCTATTTATGCTGCATTCTCTAGTCTTACAACATAAGATACTCTTTTTATTGCTGCTCTCAAAGGAGTATTGCTTACTACACAAAAGGATTTGTATTCTCTTTTCATATCAAAATAGTAAGGAAATTTGAATGTGAAAATATGAAGCAGAATTAGGTAGGAATATGCATTCATTCTGTCCTAAAGAAATGGCTAGATACTAGTCATCATAGGCTACACCTTTATATAGGTGGAAGATGCCAAACAGCTTTTGCCCATAATAATTCTTTCCAAATACGTAGACATTACTTTTTCAAATTTGAGATGGATATATACATATGAGTGGTCTAAATTCCTCCAAAAATCTTCCCTTGCTCAATGTAGACAGTAAAAGCCCCTGAAGAGACGTCAGGCTCAAAGCGATGCACTAAGTGAGGGGCTCTGGAGTCCGCCTCTGGGGTTACAAGGCACAGGGATACAGGTCAAATATAGGTTGTTAGAAAACAGCCTGAAGAGCCTGTAGTAGAGCTGAGTTTAAACACAAAGTGTTCCTGGCTACACCCTGTCTATTAGACTCATTCCTCTGAAGTTACAGAATAAAATTGTGCTGTAAGGTAATTGCTGCAGTTGCCACTTATGCAGACTAAAGATGACAGCTTGGCTGGTAAGAAAGCAAACTCTCCTTTACGTACATGCAGCAACTGCAGATGAGGGGAGTCTCACTTCTGCATCAGAGATAAGTGCTCTTGTTGAGCTCTTATTAAAAGTAAGTATCTTCAAAGCAAGAGGCTGAAGTACACGGAACAGTGTTTGAACTCTGGGCTGTGCAGAAGTGTGTTTCAGTGCAAGGGCAAGAGTCATGCTTTGTGACTGTATGAAAAATTTCTTGACAGATAAATATCTCTGTAAGTGTTCCTTCTGCATAAAGTCCCCAGAGACAGACATTGCTATTCTAAGTGATATTTATTGTGTTTTCAGAGCACCTCAGCCTAAGATTATTACTTTGGAGAAAGGCTCTGATGGACTGGGATTTAGTATTGTAGGGGGGTATGGAAGTCCCCATGGAGACCTGCCCATTTATGTCAAGACTATATTTGCCAAGGTATCTTTTTTTTTTTCCCCTCCTTTTTTCTGTATTATCTTTAGAAGTAAACCTAAAACTTGGCTTGGATAATATATTATGTAATATAAAGCAAAATGTACTGTCTAAGTACATTGATGTGAGTAAGTGGACCCAGAACTCACAGCCAGCTTCTCAGTTTCTATTTCACGTTACTGATGGCTGAAACAAGATAATTTATCTCAGCAAAATTGCTCTGTGTACTTGGGAAACTTGGTTTTATACATTAAAATATTTATAAGGCAGTTTTATATCTGTAAATTTCAAAGAGCCTTCCAAGAGGTATGGAGGCATCACTTTGCTCACTGTACAGAAGAGGAGGCAGTTGCAGAGATGCTGAATCTTTGTGGCTGAGCTTTAGCTGGTAACCAGGAATAAGCTTCTGTGCTCAGGTAGTCATCTCAATGAGAAAAAACACCAAAATAGGAAAACGCCATACTTTGTAGCTTGATAATGAATTGGCTTACACATTCGTGCTGGCTTTAGTTATTCTTCCTTGCTTTCAGCTTCTCTCTCGTGCCTCCCCATGAGTACTCCACTCCCATGTGCTGGAGCCGCTCACAGCGCGGCTGTCTCAACCCATCTCTGACCCCAACCCTGAGTGTCAGGGGAGGACTTGGGGGTCCCAGCCAGGTACAGCAGTGGCTGTGCCCACCGAGGCTGAGGAAAAAACATAGTACAGCCCAGCCCAGCCTTGAGGCAGACAGCCCCAGAATGGCCACTCCCAGAATGGAGGGAGAAGTGCCCCTTTTCCCACCCATTCCCTTTCTAGAAATGTACTCAGCGTGGGCCAGCAAGATAAATCGGGCGTGGCCGTGTGAAGGGAGTTCTGGAAATGGGGGGGAGGGGGGGGGAAGAGAAGGAAAACAGTGGGAATTAAGGATACTTCCCGTAAAGTAACTTAAAAGTCAGTCACACACAGTTGCTTGTCCCATGCCTACTTGCTGTCACTTGTGTCAACACACCTGGCAGGGTAGATGTCATAATTAAGAAAACTTTGTTTGAAGGTAGAGTATAAGTCATGTCTCTGCTTCTGCAATTCCATGGCTCAAACCACAAATATCCGGTCTTCTTACAATTTTCAGTTATTAACGTGGGAAGATACTGTTTATTTAAACTGATGCTTAGGTTTACAAGTTTCTAGATGTGAGCACAGCTGAGAAACCCTCTCAAAGCTAGAATACACTGCAGTCACTGGTGGGGTCATGGAGCAGAAACAGACACCATGAGCTGACCTCTGGGCAGGGCAGGGCTCAGGATTTAGATAAAAGAGCTGCACTGAGGCCTCTGGAGGAGAACAGCCATTTCTAAAGCTCTGTGGGAGCTTCTCAGGACCTCCAGTGGAGCCCAGCTCCGTCCGGGGCTTGGGACAGTGCCCAGGCTGTTCTGCTGCATGAGCTCTGCAGCCCACTCCCTCCCCATATATTAACCCATTTCTCAGCACTGGCTGCAGCATTTAAATGCTGCTTCAACAAGCCTCTCCACAATCAGAAAAACCAGAACGAGTCTTTACACTGCAGTTTTTTCAGGGATGAGCCAATTCTCTTCTTCCAGGGGTGTATCACCTGCCTGCGCTGCCCCAGACCTTGCAGGGTTGGATAAGTGGGATCAGCGATGAGCAAGGGTTGAAGTGCTCAGGGAGACTTCAGCACTGTCACTTCCCATGTCCCCCACCCAGTTACAGTGGGATTTCCAGTGCTGCATCCCTCCTCATTTCATCCATCAGCATTATGAGAGACGGGAGGGCTCCATGCTACCAGCCGCTAATGAATCACTTTGCCGTTTGCAGGGAGCAGCTGCGGACGATGGCAGACTGAAGCGTGGTGATCAGATTTTAGCAGTTAATGGGGAAGCTTTGGAAGGTGTTACTCATGAGCAAGCCGTAGCTATTCTGAAGCGCCAGAAAGGAACTGTAACATTAACGGTGTTATCATGAATGTCATTGCGCTTGCGGAGATAAAAACAATTATTTTAGAACATCAGTAGAGCTATAATAATACTGTTCAGCCCTGAGCAGGATGTAAAGCAAACCCTGGCAAAACTGAATTAGTATTCACCCCATTGCCAGAAAGGGTAGTGAGCATCTCGAGCTTCATTTAGCCTTCCATATTTATCATCCTTTCTCCCCACCCTCCCCTACTTCTGGTGGCTTTTGAGATTTCTCTGGACAAGTTTAATTAAGAAACTTCAAAGAACAATATCCATCTTAGTTTATTTATACATTGGTTTATCCCCACTAGTCTGAACCCCAGTTACAATTGCTGAACCTGGAATCAGTTCACACACAAAAGAGAATTTAGATCATCAACTGATCTCATCTGATGAGCAGAAATAAATGCCGAGTGACTTGTCATCTCACTCATGATTTACTTATGCTAATTGTCCTTTCAAGTATGCCAGAAAACATTAGCAATGTAATTAAATTACCACTGTTCCAAATGATGAAATATCAAATTCTCCTCTGGGAAATTATTTGTGCTCAGCACAGTAAGTCTGATAGTCGAATGTGAACTTCTCATGTTTATCTCTTTGGGTAGGTCTCTGGAAGTTAGTCAGAGGTAATTACTGTGATGTGTCAATTTGCAGCCTTTAGCATGAAAAATAAACTAGGGGAGAGGGAAATCTATTTTTTTAGGCTTTTAAAATGTTTGAGCCTTTTCAGATATTTAAGCAGCATGAACAACAACAACCTATCTTGTTCTATTCTAATTATATTTTTAAAGAAGAAATGTGCTGATATATGCCAGGCATGTTGCATACAAAGGCAGTTGTTGTGCCAAGTTGCAGCGTAGTTGTTCATCCTGAAACTTTAATGAAGACAAAAAGTTTGCTTCGGCAATGTGATCCTGTAATTCTAGTAATGATGGCAAGCTGTCCCTCTTACACATTGTCTTTAAGGCTAGATGAAGCTAATCCAAACTAGCAAACCGTTTTACATTTCCAGGAGTCTCCCCAGGATCAGATAGTGCAGGAAGAGTCTTTCATGGATCACAGAGGATGCTTCTCTCTTGGAACTGCTGGGTTCAGTTTTGGATAATACCAAATAATACCAGGCGGTGGTGAGAAGATCGCTGCAGAAGACTGCTGCAGCAGTTTAAGATTATGTCCTCCTGGGCCTGGCTGCTGTGCCCGTCCTCCCCAGAGCAGAGCATGCAGAAGGGGGTTCCTCAGCCCCATCTAGCGAGTCAGACGGCTCAGTTGAAGCCCCCGACTAATTTTTTCATTTAAGTTAAGCCAGGCAAGAGTGTGCTGAAGCCAACGAGAAGCCTTCCCAAGGCCTGTCCCGCTCTGCATGGTGGAGGTGGGATGCAGGAATGTTCAGCCAAAAGTTAGCAACTTCATTACATGTCACAGCCATTCCTACAGTGATTATACAACTGTGGCCTTAGTGATTTAGCAAATTAATTTGGCAGGCAGATTAATGGCAATGCAAGTCATTGTAGTTTAATCTTCCTATCCAGAGGAACAGTAGGGTTTTAGAGGAAGCAGCCCAGTCTGATTTGGACTATTTGGTATAATTTATAATTATGATGTAGCTGGGAGAAATTAAGGGGGAGGAGGGTGGTGCTGGTGTCAAAATTGGCTGCTCATTTTCTGTGAAAAATCCCTGGAATTAAATGGAAAGAAGATTCAAAATCTGCAGTATAAAAACTGAGTAGTGCAGGGTTTGTACTAAAGGTACTGTTGTTCACTGTGTTTTATGTAGAGTGGGTATTTCCCTATTTTACGTAGAAGAACAGGTACTGAAGCGAGATGAACTACACTGAAGCAAGCTGTGATTAGCTCTCATTGAAACGGTTTTCCTTATTTCATTGAAAAGTTTTCTTTAGGTAATCACAAAGTGCATTTAGCCTGCTGGAACAATTAGTGGGTATTCCATTAGCAGTGCCTGGAAGAGACTTCCCATTTTCAATGGATTCCCATTGTACTATTTGATTTGCCAAGTGAAGTGTTAGTGGAACCTTGATTGTAGATGCACAGAAATATGTCCAGGTGTAGCAAATGGGAGAATTTTTACAAACTGCCGTTGGTTGCAAAAGTATCCAAGGTATGCAGAAGTTAAAGGCAGATAGGTGAAATGTGAAGAGGTACCCACAGAAATACTGTATGGAATTTATAAACAAAATGTAATGATTCCTCTGTCTGATTATGTTTTTATAACTGTTGCATTCCTACTTTAAGATGTTGCCACATTTAATCTATGAAGTTCTACACAGCTATTTATTAGCCTATTATGCACATACTGTTCATATACATAAAGAATAGAATTTATGGGCTGAGGTATTTTGCACTTCTCATTGCTCAGAATGAGAGAGAATATTTTCTGCTTCTTGTAATTTGCACTTTGTGTGTTGAATATATTACTGCCAAAAATTATATTGCAACTAATTGATAAACCAGTGACCATGCAGAGAAGCGTGTGCTGTATGTACAGGACCAAGTTAGATAATTAAATTTGCATTACGCTTGTCTGGGTTGAGGTGTTCTGGTTTGTTTAAAAGTTTATTTCTGTGCAAGGGAAAAAGCAATTAAACCTCCTGATTGTATGTTTACGTATATCAGTAAAATGAGACATTTTATGACTTCAGAGATTCTAAATAAAGCTCGGTTGCATAAGTAGTTGTGGGGTTTTTTTTAAAGTCACTGTTAAAATCTATTGCATGAGATGTCTTTGCTGTTCCAAGTAGGGCTTGTGATTGCCCTTCTCAGGGAGCGGGAGTGGTGGTCACCATAGCAGTGATGGAAGGCTGCGGTGACAGCCAGCCAAGGCTCTGCGTCCAGGTAGCAGGATTTCTCCTGAGTGAGATGGTCACAGGGAGCCATCCCATGTACATCTGCACTCCATCAGAAAGCTACAGCCACCTGTCTGGGTGGCTCTAGCCTGCTAAGTAGTTTTTAATCAGGGCAACGCCAACAAAAACAGCTCGGTTGAGAGACCAGGGGTCTGGTGCATAGGCATTAAAACCAGAGGATGAAGACGAAGGTGCCGAGTGATAGTTATTGTGCCAGGAGGAATAAAAATCAACACAAAGGATGCTTGCTGGAGGAGTAGCTATACCATCAGTGTCTTGCAGCCCTTCAGAGATGCCACTCACCACCATTTCAACTCTTGTGTACCAGCGGGAAGGGTTTTCTCCTGCCTTAGTTTGAGGACTCCACCTTTTCTTTTAGACAGGCCCCATGCTGTTCACAGTCCCTCCATCAGCTTCCTCACCTGGAGAGACAGTGAATAACCTGCAGTTTGCAGTGACACTGTCAATAACACCCTTGACATCGCCAGGAGCCATCTTAGGACTGTTTTCATTTCTTGGCTAATTCTGCAAAGAAAAGGGCAAGTTATGACTGTGTTTAGGCTTCTTCCAAAGGCTGGGGTTGAGATGCTGTAAGTTTTTGTGTCCTCCCCACCATGTGAGCTTGCCAGGGAACAAAGCCTGTCCAGGCATGATCCCCGCTGCCAAGCACTGAGCTCCAGAAGCACCCACTGGGTGCAGCCTGACACTGTGCTTGGGCAGCGATGTGAACCGTGGTGGTGGAGGGTGTGCCAGTGCAGGCAGCAGGTCAGCCTGGAGGGATAAGGGGACTCTGTCATGTTGTACTGCTGCATAAGGAATCACTATACTGCCTCCAAATCCCCTGTAATTAATCCAGTGGCGATTACTACCCTGGAAGTATGACATGTATAAAGCCTGTTGAGGTAATATGATTATGCTGAGATGGAGCAGTTAATGTACCTTCGCCTAAAAGAACTGGAATGAATTAATTTAACATTACACATGTATAAAACATTAGTTTCTACAGTTGTGCTGAGCATTGATATATAATTCCATTACCATCTTTCTCCATGGTTTCACACTTCTATGTCCGTAATTTAGCTGTATTTACATTCTGGTTAAACACTGTCACAGTCATTGTTTTTCCTCTTAGCAGCAATGGACATTATGTTCTCTAATATGCACAATCCTGTGGTAGCTGGACCTTTTAGAATGGCAACAAATCAGAGAGCAGCATCCCAAATGGAAAAAGGAACAAGGATCACCTTGACTTTGCCTTCAGCCTTGTCCAAGCGGTCTCCAAGGTCTCTGCTGCTTTTGCAAGTCTGGTGGGGTTGAAGCAGATTTTATTCCTGATTCCTGCACAAAAAGGCAAATATGCAGTGGCAGCACAAAACCCTCTTTATTCCTGATAGCACAGCCCCTGCTGTAGGTGCTGTGCCTCTGTAACTGCTCAGTTAAAATTAAAAATCACATCCTAATCAAAGTAACCATAGCAATTAAAACTGCATTGACATAGGGTTATTCTGCTGTGCTTCCCATCCGGGATGCCCTGGGCAGGATGCAGACCTGCTGAGCTCGGCTTTTCCTTGCTATCACATCCTAGGAAAGAGATTTTCTCTCCAGAAATGACATGACACTGCATTCACTTTTACAAACTTACCAGCCGGCTGCCACAAGGAGGTAAACCAAAACAGAAGAGGTCCTTGAAGGTCTCCTTTTTCCTGAAAAAAAATGTACTTTCTGGGAGGGTTACTTGTTTGCACCTCGAACAGGAATGGTCTCTTCCATCTCATAAAGCCCTTCATTGGCTTTTTTTTTCTTTACTTCTTTTTTAACACTTTGATGTGCAGGTATGATGGGCCATCTGCTCAAAAAAAACCTAAGTGTAGAAGATGGGTTTCTCCTGGCACTCTGGCTGCTTGTTTGCTGGAGGTTCTGGTTGACTGTATGCAGCAGAAAAGGAGCTGCAAATAAATTCCCCTAAACAGGAATATTACACTATCCTTCCCTCCTTGCCCCTCTCTGCCAGGTGGGCTTTTTTACAGATTTGTTTCTGTTCAAGGGAAAAGGGCATTGGATGCTTGTGTGCAACACTACTCCAAGAATGCAAACTCAGCACAAATCTCCCTGTGGATGGGAGACAGCAAGAGCATAACGCCACACCTGGGAACTCCCACAAGACAAACGTGAGGACCGACAGCCTGATGTCCTTGCTGAAAGCTGTGTGCAGACCCCCCTGGAGCGAGCTGGGCCCCAGCCGTACCCCCCTGACCTCCCATCACTGCTCACTGGGCTAAATCCTGTGCAAGAGCCCAATGCTTCCTTGTAGGGCCTATCGCAGAGTTTGGGGGGCTCACGTACCCCCCAGCAGCAATGCTGCTCAGCGAAGACCTTTGTGAGGTCTCACCTGGCGAGAAGGGTTGTGCACTGGAGATGGTGTTTTGCAACACAGTCACTCCAAAAATCACTTCTCAACAGGGACTTTGTTTGCTCCGAGCTGCGTTTAGGCTTGAAGAAGCCCCGGTTACAGGTGACCCCCTTGCTAGCATTGGCAGCGGTCCCTGGCCCAGTTGCTCTGCAGGATTTCTTCTTGAGGATATACTGGCCTGGTGTCTGCTGCTGCTCCCTGGAAAGCAACTTTAGCCAGTGAGAAGTGCATGTAGGATCGTGCTCATCAGAGACAGGTTTATTTCTGTGTTGGGTACTCTACTGCTCCTGGCAGAGAAGCAAGAATCAGTGTGCCACTCTTGATGCTCACAAAAACTTGTTCTCTTGCTGCATTGGGGGGAGTAGATACAACTGGGCAAATTATTATTATGTGGGCAAACATTTTATAATATTGCTGGTTTTTAAATCAAGGAGTAGGGTAGCAAATGGGGGTGGTTGCTGTCTGTGTTGGTGTTACCCTGTGCAGGGTAAAGCGTGAGCTGCTGTTGGCTGCGTGTTGTTTAACCCCCTCCATGCCAGACGTCCCCCTTGCAGGTTGCATGTGCTGGGGGTACATGGTCCCTGGTCTTTGGGTGATGCTTGGGTTTCAGAAATGTGTCAGCAGCTTGTCCTCATCTCGATGGCTTGAGCCCACCCTGCCAGAGTTCTGAAATCTGCTCTTACCCTGCAGACCCAGGGCTGAGAGCCTGTGCTTCATTTATCATATTTCTCTCATCTTTCTCAAAATGGGACTATAAACCCTTACATGGAAAAATTTGCCCTTGAAAACATAATATTCCCTGTGAGCATTTTCAACTATTAAGAAATCATTTAGTACTTTTGTTACCCTTCTTTTCATCCTACCTAGCAGTGTACAGGGGAGATATTATGTTCCTGAGCCCCTTGTGCGTGGCTGCCATCGGCTGATGGCACCAGCACTGGATGAGGGGATGGCACCAGCACTGGACCAGGATGGGGACCTGGTGCATCCTTACCGAACTGCTACAAAGACCAGCCAGGGAAAGCTGCGCAGGCCCTAGCTGCAGCGGCTGCATCTGCTCCGGGCGTGGAGCTCCTGCTGCTTTTTCTGCTGAAGTGGCACTAGGTGGAGCAATTGACAAAATATTGTATTTCTGCTGCTTTCAGCCCAGGCCCGGTGGCCCTGCCAGAGGGGCTGCCCCAAGTGATGCTCCAAGGATACTATGTCCTCCCAGCCCAGACCGGGAAAGACAAACTCCCAAACCTCTGAGCTGGCTTGTTCCCCTGCAAATAGGTGGGTGCTGCAAAAAGGAGGAGACACCTGGGTACGACAAGAGATTTCTAGGAGATGAAATCATGGCCCGTTTCACACCTGCTGATAACTGCCCTCCATCCCTGGCCAAGCGGCCCCTTCATGGTGAGCCATGGGGGCAACATTGGGTGCTAGGGTCAGCTTGGCCCCACAGACCCCAAAGCAGTGGTGCTGTCAATGTGCCCCAGTGGCAGCTCATTCCCCTGCAGCAAATAAATCTGCCTTTTCCACAGAGACATTCATCTCTTCTAATAATATTAAAATCTGCTGACAGTCACTGAACTGACACCATCTAAGCTGCTGATGGGGCAGTTTCTGGGTGATAAACCGAGAGGTGCTGATTTTCTCTGCCACCCACATGGGCAAGACTGGAAGAGGAAAGAGAAAGCGGAATTTATTGCGTTTCACACCCTGTGCCTCAACTCGGACCCGAGAAAGCTGCCAATTATCAGTTTTGCCTCTCCCACAGCGTTAAGCCTCAAGAGGCTTGTCCCAGTACCCAGTTGTCACCCCACATGAGAAGGCAATGAGCAGGAGCTGCCCGCAGATGTCAAAGGAGCTGAGCCAAGGCACGTTCCCACTGCCTGGGAAAGGCCCGCTAATTTAATTAACCTCAAAGCTTGTGTTCACCAGTTGCATGGGTCTCTGTGTGCACATAGGGCTCGAGGTGCTCTGCTCCTTCTTTGTGCTTTGAACGTGGCCAAGGCCCGGTTTCAGAGGCTGATGGAGATTTCTCGCCCTGCTCTTCCTGTGCCTGTGTGTCCCCCTGGGGTCCCGGTCCCACTCCTGCCCTGCCAGAGGGAGCAGGGTCCTCCCCTATGCCACGGGCTGAGAATACCGAATATTTACAGCCCAAGAGATGCGTTAACCTTAACAAAAGCTAACTGCAATATTTAAAGTAACCTGGATAACGTTAGCAAATAACTGCAATTATTTTATCCCCTTTTCTGCACTATATGGTCTTAAGACGATGCCAAGGAACCACCTGCATCCCTGCAGGGACAACTTCACCATTTCTTTTCCCAGCCGGAGGCCCGCAGCCCCTCACACAAGACCCGTGATGTTTTTACCACCCGGCAGATGCAGGCGCTGAGCACAAGGAAGCCTTTTGTCTGGGCCAGCCAGATCACAGGGACCACACGTTTAGCCACAGACTGGGCATTTTCATTCCTCGCATATCTTGCAGCTGAGGTCAGGACAGCGCGGGGGCAGCTGCGGGGGCTGTCCTGCTCCAGGCAGGGCCACAGCATGGCCGCATCTCCCTGTGTTCCCCCCAGAAAAAATTTCTGGATATTGCCTTCCAACCCTAGTGCCCCCAGGGAGGCATCACTCCCACGCCTCGCAAGCGGTGGGAGGAACAATTTGGGATCATCTGGGTTTTGGCAAGGAGTGGGGCGGGGAAGAGGCCAGCTGTTTCTTTTGTGTGTTGTATCTGGCATGGCTATTGACACCAAACCATGTGCAGAAGGCAGCTGGTTGGGGTGAGAGGGTCTTGTGGCTCTGGCCGGGTCCAGTGCCAGCGAGGTCGGCCAGGGCACAGAGGGGAGCTGGGGGCAAAGCGGTAGAGGTGGCAGCCCCAGGTGTTGGGGGGCTTTGCTCCCCTGGGGGGTCCATGACCCAGCGTGGCCCCTGCATGGTCACACACTATGTAGTTGCATGTTTGCTTCAAAACCAGTTTTTGCCATGGAGCTGGAGCCTGCCAGCTGTGGGTGAGGTCTCCAGGCATGGAGCATAGAATCATAGAATGGTTTGGGTCATTTAGTCCAGCCCCTCTGCAATAAGCAGGGACATATTTGACTAGATCAAGTTGCTCAGAGCCCTGTCCGACCTGATCTTGAATGTTTCCAGGCATCCAGGGTCCCCTTCTCCCCAGGATGGACCTTGGGTAGAATTGGCTGGTTTTCCTCTGGCATCTCCCTATTGGCAGCGCCATCCCCCCTTTCCCATCCCTGTTCTGTCACCAAAGCACTTGGTGTCCAGCATCGCACTCAGGCAATCCTGGTATCCCTGGGGACACCCGACGGGCCCACATGCATGAGGCACAGGGGACAACATCCAGGTGGCAGAGGGCTTTCTCTGAAGGTTTTCAGTAAATTATAGAGGGGAAAAAACAGAATCACTGGGAGTCATCCCATTTTCAGTCTCAGCGTGGATGCTGAGGGCTATGCAGAGCAACATCATTCCCCATCACCTTGGAGGTGCTTCGAATGAGACCATCAGAGTCCCTGCTCCCCTCCTTGCAGCAAAAGAAAGGGATACACTAGAAATGGCCATAAGGAGAGTGGAAAAATCACGTTCAGCTGCATTTCTCATCGTTCTTTCCCTTCATAGCTAATCAGCAACTAGATGGTGAGCCTGTAAAGATCATTAGATTAATTTCTTTCCTTGCTGTGACTTAATTGTCTCCATTTGTATTGTAAAAAGCTCGCACTGGGGATGTATTTTTGCTTGCCTATATTTAATTTGATCTCTACCATGATATCAAAATATATAAATTAAGGCTGGCTCCTGGGCGCTTCATAGCACTGAGACCCTGCAGATGGATTTTCTGTCGGCTTTGTGCCATCCGGTACTTGGACAGCATGATGCTGGGCATTGGAAATGCTGAGGGCAGGATCGAACCATCGTCCACGGTCCCTCAAGGTCCACATGAGTGGAGGAGCTGCTCCGGGGGGGGGTCAGCCCATGGGAGCAGCTCCTCCCTGGGGAGACGGTTCGAGGGGAAAAGAGGAAAAATAAGGCAAAGGAATGAAAATAAACATTCTGGGATTGTACATGTTAACCGGCCTGGGCTGCAGGGCTGGGGAATGCAAAGGAAAGGGGGATTTGGAAGGAGGCAGGGGGAAGGCAGCAAAATCTGTGCTTCCTTGCTGCAGAACTGCAGCATGCCCCCAAGTTAACATGCCCTGTCCCAAAATCGCACCATGGTGAGCTCGATATCCCAAGGGATCCCACAGGCAGGAGGAGGCAGGCGCTTCCCAAAGCCACCCTGATCCTTAGCAGAAAATCTCCCACATTTATTTTGATGAAGCCAGAAAGTTCACCTCCCTCTGGGAAGCAGTGAGAGTCAGAGTGACATTCTTCTCCACCAGCACGGTTCCAGTGCTGTTGGGGGGGAGGGGGGGGAACTCAGTGAAAATTGTCACAAAATGGTATTATGGCTCTTTTTGCTTGCAGCTGGGGCCTGGTGGCGATGCAATGGGTGCTCGTGCTGGTGCTGGGTCCTTAGTACTCAGCACCCAGGAACGCAAATCGGGGTGATTTCTGCAAAAAAACCCCACCCTGCCATTTCTGTGTGGTGAGCTGGGGCCGGGGACCTCCCGGGGAGGTCACTGATCTGAAGAAACACCTCAGAAATGACTGATTTAATGATGTGCACATATGTGCAGTCACCAGGGGCCGAGGGCTGTCCTCCACCCCTTTGCTTTTAGGTGTCTGTCCGTCCATCAGAGCATCCCTACCGCCTTGTGCCAGGAGAGCACTGCCTCGATGGGGACAGGCACAGGAGCAAAGGCAGGTAAAGGTTTAACGCAAGTTTATTTATACATAAAGGACGTAACTGCATTTTGAGTTTTAAAAAAGGCTTTTGAGATGATGAATGCTTCTGACTGAAAATGTGAAGGAAAGAAAACAGAGCAGACTGCAGATTTCATTGGAAAACAGAGGGCAGGGGCTGTCTTCCCCTCTCTGCAAGGCAGTGTTACCGATGTGAGGACAGGGGCTCTCGCAATGGCTTTGCAATACGAGGGAAGGGGAAAAGGCAGCTTAAGAGACACTTCGTGATGTGAATTGACTCACAAGCCACCAAAGTAGTTCAGGATTAACTTCTGCTTAGTTACAAAAAAGAAAAGTAATTAGCTAACTAGGGAGATTTGCTTTTAGTGATGGCAAGTGGATGTGTTCTCACGGTGGTGTGCTACATACCAGCTCAACTGGTGATGGCATCCAGGTCTACCAAAGCCTATGGAGAGCATCCACTGGGTCCTGATGTAGCACAGCCTCATGAATCAGCATTTCCTGATACATAGTGACTTAATGACAGTATAAAGATGTTTGGAAAAGTGGAGCCTGAGCCCTCCCTCCCTCTCTGTCAGCAGCAGAGGGATTTAAGAAAAAAACCCTGTCCTATGTATGATTTGAGGTGATGCTGGATGGACCCTGTGGGTACCCGGTGGTGGGGGAGGCCCAGGTGCTGGCCGACTCCAGCAGCTAAATCACGGCATGGCTTTACATGAGAGTAGTTTGGGCATCTGAAAGTTGAGCATGAAGGAAAGTGGAGAGCAGATGCTTGCTCAAAAGGCATCCGTCAGCAAAGTCACTCCACAGAACTGTTGGACAATAGTAATGCATCCTGGGATGGGAATCTGTTGTGATCTTCTTGTGTCACGCTTGGGATAACCTGATCCGCTCTGCTGTGCCTGAGCACCACATGTGCGGATGCACGGTGCATGTCAATGGGCTATGCTTCCCTGTTAGCTGAAACTTAATTAGAAAAAATAAGAGCCATATGGTAATTCCAAATACAGGCAAAACAATGTCTGTGTGTTTGGGTCTGGTATACTCAAATATTTTCCTAGAGCATTAATTTTTAATTCTTACATCAGACCCACATAAGCAAACATAAATAGGATTTTATACTTTACATAATCCATCCAGCTTGTGTTTGTTGTTACATATACCGAATAATCACTGCTTGCCACTACATACAGAAGAGCTAATAATAAATATTAGGACACAAACTTACAAGTTAAATGAGATACAGTTAAGTAGTTGATTAAAAGGACACCCATAATCTAAGGTTATGAAAGACTAAGTATTGCTTTTCTAATGTGCTTTTCTCCTTTGTTTAGGTTGCTCACCTGCCAAATCTATACCAGGAGAAGTGTATAGGAGAGCTTGGAGTAATTTTGTGGCAATGTGCATAGATTAGGGGGGTGTAAGTGGGCTTAATGAGGAGAATTAGACACAGGGAACGTATGCAGATAACTGACAGGGTTCATCCCCTTGTACGTATGGACACCTGTGATATTGGCCCTGGCCACCGAGGAGAGCAACAGGACTGTTACAAGAAGGAGCTGTTTGTTCCCTGCTCCTCGTCCCAGTTTCTTCTCCCCACTCAGTCATGCAGAGAGGGATGGGCTCTGTTCGGCGTGGGCTCGCAGGAGCGCGGCGATGTCCCCACGCCGGGCCAGCGACAGGGCCGAGTTACCGCCCTGTGGGGAGGGAGGAGGTGAAGACGTTACTGCCCAAATCCCAGCATCTCACCCCAGCCGTGCCCGTCATCTGCCCAGCTCCATCCTCGACCGCCTCCATTTTTGGCCCCACCATCACCATGGGAGGCTCTTTGCAACCTGCCTGCTGGCCATGAGTTTTCCTCCGCTCCCCAGCGAGCAGCTGGCCAGGGCTGCTTTGCACCCACCTATTTACCCCCAAAATCTCCTTCCCTGCAGTTCTTCCCCCATTTAAAATGAGCCACCATCCTGCGAACCTCCCCATGGTGTTTTGGGTCCTAACCTCAACCACACAAAACATATCCCAGCCAAGCCTTCCTTTGGTTCCAGTGCCGTCCCGCACATCTTTGACAAAGTTGTAGTTTAATTACAAAATAGTTGCATAACTATAAACACAGCCACTCGGCCTGTCACAGCGAGCCTGCACAGGAGGAGATTTCCACCCACTGGCCATGCTGCTCCCAGCCCAGCCCCATCCCATGCATCCCCCCCAGACAGGCATCCATTCTCAGGGGAGAGTTAATTGCTGCTAATTAATTTGAGCTGAAGCTCTGCTGTTTCCATATGTCCAGGATTTCATCTTTTTTATTTGTTTAGATTTACACTGGGTTGGGCTCTTCTCCTTGGTGCTCCTGCCCAGGCTATGGCTGGGATGTGGGATGCTGCTGGAGCCACCCCATCTGCTGCACAGCAAGCACCAAAATCAGGGGTACTCTCCTAAAATTGGTCCCCTGATTAGAAAGTGGACAGAAATTGTACTTCTTTGCTTAAAATCCACCACTCAGGGACTGCTACCTGTAAAGCATGACACCACATGAGCTCTCCCTAACTGGTGTACGTGAGGTTGCGTACAGGACTGAGCGCAGCACCAGAGCCTTACCTTGTCCATCAGTGCGACCTGGCAGCCGGGCTGGGCCAAAAGAAGCCTGACAATGTCAGCGTTGCCCTGCCGGCAGGCCACCATCAGGGCTGTCGTCCCCTCCTCGTCCTGCAGGTTGACATCGGCCTGGCAGGAGAGGAGGGCTCTCACCATGTCATCCCGCTCATGGCTGACTCCCAACATCAGGGCGGTCTGGCCTCCCTGCAACCACACAGGGAAAAGCTGAACACCCCTTACCCACCAGCCTCCTATAGTCCTCCTCATTCAGACTGTTATATATATATAATAAGAAGAATGAATATTTTTGCATGTCTATCATAAGAGTGCATATTATTGCATAGTACACATATAATAATAATTTGTATTATTATTGCATGTTGCAGCTTATTGCAAATTATTCTTAAATAACGCTGGGGATCTTCAGCAGGTATTGCAAGATATATCTGCTCACTTGCACCATAGCCATGCAGAGGGTCTTTATGGCAGCATGGCCAAACTGCCCGGCTCCCAGCTGCCCCCAAATGTTGCTCCCCCTAACCCTCCTGGGCAGTTTAACTTAGGTCTAGACTAACTTTTACAGCTGTTTAAAGAAGAGGTGGATGAGGGCACTATCATCTCTGAGACCAAAATGTGACTCTGATGAAACGACTGCTCACCAGCAAACCTGGGGATCCTGTATCCTGGGGTACACCCTGTACCACTCTTCCCCAGTATCACTTCTAATTTTTTAGCTCAGAAAAATTGTTTTGCAAAATTTTCAGCCTTCTTTTAGTGTCTTTATCCAGCTGCCGCTTCCTTCACAGGGAGCTGGTGGGTGGCCACACTGCAATTTAGCTGAGGTTGCTTTTGTAACTTTTGGGAAACAGCAACTCCAACCCAGTGTCTACCACTGAGTCTCAGCCTGACGCTGCACATGCAGTGTAAGGAGCCCAAATTATATCCCACCCCACCCAACCCGAGATCTCTATGGGGACATGATGATGCCACAGCCTGAACTGGCATTGCTTAGTGATGGCCGTTAATAGGAGGCTACGAGCTCAGCAGGAGTCACTTTAATAACAAAAAATACCCACTGCAGGCTGGCTGCTCTCTGCCCACAGCCGTGGCACAATCCCACATGGCACCACACTCACTTTTCAAAGAAACAGCAGAACTACAGGGACGTACCTGGGCAGCTCGCAGGTTGACGTCCCCCTCCTTCAGCAGCTTCATCACCACCTCCATGTCCTCGACCGTCTCGGCAGCCACCAGCGGGGTGAGCATCACTGCTGTGTAGCCAGCACGGTTCTGGAGGTCCAGGTGACACACGCCTGGCAGGCAATGCACAGCACAGGAGAAGGATTCAGCCCCGCGATGAATCAGCCAGATGGAATGGGGAGCAAAGAGAGAGTTGTAAAATGTGTGGCATCTTATATTTCCGGAAACAGGAGTTTTCATAATTATACAGGATTGAGATTTATCTTTGTTAAGTATCTAGCCTTGTGAGCACAGCACTGAACAGCCCTCGGTGCTACGCATTGCTACAGTTAATTACAATTGCTGAGGTCAACTGAATTAACTTTGAAGACCATAACCAAAAACAAAAAGGGGGGAGGATAATTAATGCCTTGGGCACATGCCAGTTATAGAACTGTGGGCTGTTTGCTTTGACTCCTACAGCAAGGGAGCAGCAGAAAGATGACCATCACCCAACGGGCAGTGTAAATCTATCCGGCCCTGTTTCACTCACTTTTCACCTCAAAGAGCCTATTTCCAACTCCACCATGAGGAACAAGCCATGTCTAATGGGTGAGGGCTCAGTCCAGCCTTGCCAGGGGGACCTGGCTGCCTCGGGCACTCAGTGGCAAGAGAGCACAAACCACCTCGGCTCCAACAATCGGGTTATAGATGTGTATGATAATCTGCCATTTCCCTAACATTTAACAGATTGTCTGGCCCATGAGAAAAGGCCAAAGTGCCTTTATTCTTTCAGAGCATGCACGCATTTTTCCCCCTTTACAAGCTCAGCTGGAGATTTTTTCTTTCTTTGCAACGTGAGCTGGAAGTTCAATAGTTTAACATAGAGTTTTTCTGTGGTGCTGTGTGGTTTGTTGCTCTCTCAGGGGGTCTGATCCTCCTGCTCCAAGCCACTATGTAGCATTTGCTACTACAAGAAGCTGGGGGGGGGCCTCCCCATCCCATCTGGACTGGGGCCATGAGCGACACCCCTTGGCCACAGGGACCCTGAACCATCCCTAAAGTCAGACTGCAAAGCTCTCGAGGTGTGTCAGGGCCCCGAGGGCAGTAATGACCCTTAACGACACTGAGCAGCCTCAGCTCAGACCCCAGCCCACACTCATGGGCCCAGGGCCAAACTGCAGGGGACCATGCTGGCCTTCAGATCAACCATGTCTCCTGGGTGGACCTTGACCCCATGCTTGTCTACTGGATGGTTCCCTTGCAGGTAGGTTTTAGTTGGTCCCCAGCCCTACCTCTGTCCCATCTCCTTTTGCTCCTGACTGAACTCCCTGGGAGACAACCCTGGACCTCATTCACTGTTTGCTATGTCTGGGACTGTTGATGGTCCCCCATTACCTGCCTCTGCACACTGTGGTCATCCCCTGTGGGACCATGCCCCATTGATAAGAGCAACATAAAGTAACTTCTGCACCCATATCCAACAAAAGCCATGGCTGAGGAGAGTGGCTGTTCCTACCTGTGTCTAGCAGGAGCTTTGCAATTGGGAAGTTGGAGTGGGAAACACTGTAGTGAAGAGCCGTGTTGCCATTCCTGTCAGCCAGGTTCACCACCATCGCCAGGAGCTGGGGCTGGATGGCCCCCAGCGCCTTGAGATATGCTGCAACCACCTCTGGGCTGGAAGACTTGCGGCTTGACACCTGGAACCACTCCTGGCAGACACTGCTTAGAATGTGCCGCTGAAAACACCAAGGTCTCACCGTTACTCCTGGGATAGTCATCCTGCAAACCGGCCGCTGCCCCAGCTCCTCACCCTGTGCCACTTAGTCCTGTGCTCTGGCATCACCCAGCCAGTATTTAGCTTGTGGTTTTGTGATTACCGCTATAACTTAAGGGGGAAAGGAATTTCCTGTGGTAACTTGAATGTGTAAGCAGATAAAGCCTTCATCTTTCTTTTTTTCCCTTTTCCTTTCTTTTTGACTATTCTAAAACTGACTCAGAGGTCATCTCCCCCCTCCTCACAAAGCTGTCCATGGCATGGTAGTGCACAGCCTGCAATGCACTGTCAGAATAATCTTATCCATTAAACGTAACAGAGGGTGGGAACCGTGTCTGAAATGGGATTGAAACATATCTGTACCAGATGTTTGTCGCTTGTGGTCCTGATTTCTGAGAGGTGCTTGCTGAGTAGCTGGCAGTCGGCAAGGAAATCTTCAGAGGGTTTGCATCTAAAGGGAAAATACTTTTGTAACTCCATCACGGGATAGAACTTGCAGAATGTATTGAAGCAGGAAGAACATGCAGTTCAGGTCAGAATATGTTCAACATTATTTAAGTGCTTAACTTTATGGACACAAGTTGTCCCATTGACTTGACATAGATTTTAGGTACAAAGTTAAGCACTTAAGTGTTTAAGACCAGAGTCCTAGATCTGTATGGTCAACTTCAACTGTTGCAAGAATCCTTAAAGTGGGGAAAAAAAAATCCCCATCTTATTCCTGAATCTGCAAAGAACTTTACTGAGAAGCTTTACATGAGAGGGGAGAAATGAGCTAATTCTCTCCAAATATGACTCACTCCATCTTTTCCACAGTCAAGTGTAGGGCCTGAATCAATCCCCATTAGATTCTGTAGTAACTCAAAAACATTTAGCTCTTTAAAGCCTTTTTCCATGTCTGCAGAGGTCAATGGCTGCCTTTCCACCAAGCAGATGAAGCCCCGACCCCAACCCCATAGGAGTGACTGAAAGCAGTGCTATGCATCCTGTGGCTACAGAAGTGTGATGGACAGCATGATCACTCTCTGGTTTTCTGGTTACCTGTCAGCCTTGTGCTGAGTGCAAGGCGCTGCATCTGCCGATGGCTCCTGCAGGTCATTGTCCTCACATCTCTCTTGCGAGGAGGTCCCTGATGAAGCCCCCTTGCTCTCACCTCCAGCTTCTGCCTGCATAGGCTCCAAATCATCAGCTCTTCTCTCCATCTCGCTCTCCACATCCCCATCCGATGGGCTGTCTTCGCAACTTGTGTCTTCACTCGAAGTCGTTTCGTAGCTATTTGAGGACATCACATGTTATTCTCTCCTTCCCCATCTGCAACCACAGGGCCTGACCAAGACTCATTGAAGACACCCACTGACTCCAATGGGCCTTGGATGAAGCCTGGAGTGATATGCAAGTTAAAAGGTTAGAGCCACAGCCAAACTTGGGGTTAGTCTTTTTTTGGCTTCTTAAGCCAGCAGGAGTGTGATAGGAGCAGTTAATTAGCAGCAGGCAATGTTACTTCAGGGAATGCTCGGTTGGTTTGGAGGGATGTCCATTGCACAAGCCCCAGCATGGCCAAGCAAGGGCTGCATGCTGCCTCCCTGCTGGGTGCTGCTGGCACACTGATGGGGAGCTGTGAAAACACGGACCTTGTGGCAAGGCAGGACAAACGGCATGTCGGCAACCTTGAGGACCACTAGACAAAAACTGTGTTTGCAGCTCCAACACGGACCTGAGTCCACCATTCAAGCAGCCCCACTAGAGAGACCTCTCCTCTGGTTGTCCAAAAGTATTTATAACATCTTCTACGAGACTGAATATTTCACTCTGAGGGATAACAAAACTTTTCCCAAACTAGTTGAGATTCCTCTACTTGCTACAGTTGTACCCATTTCAACTGTTGGCAGAAGCAGCTCTACACAACAAGTGTGAGCAACACCTGATGAACCCAACAGCAGTAGCCATCGAGCCAGGAAGTCACAGAAGCACATGTCAGCAGAAACCAGCATCCAAACTTGCACACACAGCTGTTTGCACAGTGAAGGAACAGTGCAATGCATCCTGCCCTCTTCATGCCAGCACACATACTCCTCAGTAGATGTGTCAGTGCTGCTCTCTTAGAGGTGCATCTACAGCACATGTTGGTGTATCTAGTTAGCTCAATGGCTAAAGAGCGTTAGATATTGGATAGAGGAGGGAACTGGGTGTTGGAGCACAACCTAAAATACGTGTCTCCTTCGCCCTGAGGTAATCCCTTATTTACTGAAAAAGTCTTTTCTCAGTCCCTGAACCAACTTTTGTTGGCCATCACTGGAGCCTGGAGGCAGCTTAGTGGCAGCATGCCCACCCAGGCAATGCTGACCTCCTCCAAAACCCACCAAAGTTAGTGGGAATCTTCCCACAGACCCAGCTGGGATTTGGATGAAGCCCCAGAAGATGGGTGTGCAGAGAGTGTCAGTCCCCAGGGTGTCCCTCACTGCTCTGAAATACCAACATCTTTTCTACACGGTTACTTATAGGTTATCAGTGCTGGATTAAAGAAGGGAGAAAAGAGGCTCCATTTCAAATGGCCTTTTAATCAAGAAGTTTGGAGGGGAAAAGAGGGGAAAAAAAGAATGACTTCTCCAGCGATAAAGAGGATATCACATGTTAAAAGGCAGTTTTATCTTCTGAATGGATGCTTACCCACCATTTATCCCAACAAATTGAAGATTCTTTTTGGTCCCATTGCCTCCTGCATGGAAACCATAACCTTTCTTTTTCATGATAGATTTAAGACTTGTGGTTGGAGAGATTTCTAGCAAAATACAAAATAATAGATTAATTAAGCAGATGTGCCATAATTATCAATGATTATTCCCAAACTCTAGCAACAAACTAGAAATCATAACCATAAGCTTCTTACTTCATTTTAGGAGATTCTTTTTATGTCTTGCAAAACTACAGATGCACCTGGCCACAACCTGAACCTGTAACCTGCCACCTTTAAAATACGGCTCTCAAACCTCTCCAAGCAACTGGGAATATAAAGGAAGTGACTGGGAATTATATATGTGTCCTATGAATATAAGTAGGCTTTACTCTTGTAATAATGTTTTCTTTTTTATTTTTTCAATACTAATATACTGGAAGTCTCCTATATAAATCTCCTATGATACTATATGGGTGAGTCTTTCCACTGGAGTTTGAACAGTCTCACTATGTATTGCTTGTAAGTAATAGGTCACTTATCTATATTTGCAAGGCCCCTCCAACAGTGAATGGGCAGCCTTTGGATTCTTATCTTCATATAAGCTAAAATTATTTTAGATGAATGGCTGTGAGTGGGGACAGGTCTTCTCCCAGCCTAGTTGCTCAGTTAGCTTGAATTGGTTTTGGTTCTGGTGAACTTCATGCTGATTTACCCCAGATAAGCATGAGTTCCACATTCTTGCAAATTGAGGTGCCAAATCCACTTAAGAAAAATGGTTATTTGATAGAATAGCCACAAGTATGGTTATATTTGGAAGCTGATCCTGCATACAACTGAGCCACAGCTTTATCAGCTCCTACAGGGTTTTGTTTGCTTTTTTTTTTTCAGATCACGTAGCTTATGATGTGCAGAGATTTGCCTTTCTCATACATGTTTATGAGGGGCTATTTCTGATCTGACTGATACTAATTATACCACTGAGCTCTGCTGCATCACCCCTGCTCAACACTTGAATAAATGGGAAGAGATTTGGTCTCAACATGTTGAAACCTATGCCAGTATTATTTACCCAACTGTTGATAGTGTGTGTTCGAATTCTCCTTATCTGCGGGCCCTTGCGTAGAGTAGGCAGACAGCAATGAGTTTAAGGAATTAACTAATTGGTTCTGAATGGAGCTGAGCTTGGAGGCCGGCTGTTTAATAGCGCTCGCTAACTCGGGGTAGCCGTGCTCCAAACACAGCCACTGCTCCTGCAAAAGCTCCTGGATTTTTTTTACATATTGGCCGATGGGGTCAACAGCAGGGAGATCCTCATGGTCAGGGGGACCCTCCTCTTCCAGCCCATCTCGAGGTTTATCTTCTCCAAAGGCCGCCTTGTTTTCACCCATGTTTGAGCCAATTCTTGTTCCTCGATAGTTTTCTGTAGTCACTGCATGAGCAGCGAGACTCTGGGTATTGTAGTTATTCCTGTGATTTTGATTGTCATTGCTGAGGTGCTCATCAATCTTCAGTTGGGTGAAGCATGACGCATGAAGGCCAGCCTCACTGTCAGCTTCACCAAAATGTCGGGGTCCGGTGCAAGTGTCTGCCAGTCCCTGATCTCTCCAAGCACCCACCTCCATCACCTGCAAGTTCACATTGTCTGCTCTCCAGATGCTGCATCCTATGGATTTGGTGGAGACTGGGATATTTACATTGATGCCTTTATCATGGGCTTGCTTGGCCCCAGTTACCTGTGAGATTTCGGTGTTCACTGCAGCATCGTAGCACTGCAAAGCCCTGCTGCTCTGCATGGAAGGCAGCTTGGCCTCTTTGGTGTTTTCCTGGCATAGCTTCTCTTCCAGCTGAGCTTTGGAGCTGGCCAGTAACTTTATGCTTTTCTCCTTCTCCTTGATCTCATGATCCTGCTGCTCCAGCACCGCCCTGATCTGCTCAAGCTCTTCCTTCTTCTTGCCCAGCTGCTCCTCCAGAGCAGCAATCTGCTGCTTCAACGCGGCAACCCCACTGGGCTCTCCGGCATCACAAGGTTGAGGACCACAGCTCTCCTTGTTCTCTCCAGCCCAGACACTCCCCTCCTCCTCAGCTTTCTTCAGCAAATTCAGAGTGATTTCACTCACACTTAACTCCTTTTCCCCAGGGTTTGTGTTCTCCTCTGTGAGCTCGAGGGTCCCCAGTGAGGCTGGTTCAACCCTGGCCAAGGTGGAGCAATTGCCGGTGTCAGCGGCATCACCCTCCTCACCTCCGCTCTCCATCACCACCTGCAGCTGTGGTGCCTCGGGATGCTGGCTCTGCCATGGGGGCTGCATCTGCCCCAGCCCCGGGCTACCTCCACTGGGATGCTCCTTCTGCCCCAAGGAGACATCTTGCTCCAAGCTCATCTCCTGGGCGAGATTTAATGCAACACTGTCAGAGCCGGACGAATGCGGCGTGGGGCGAAAGGTGCTTTTGGAGCTGCTCTGGTCATGGCAGTGCTGGGGAGGTGGCTGGAGGGGTGAGGACACCCTCCCGTCCCCCAGCAGTGGCTGGCCAGGTGGCAGAGCAGCAGGCATGCTGGAAGCTCGCAACAACTGCGGCCGCCCACGGAGCTCGCCCTCCTGCTGCCCCAGCTCCACCTGCCGCCATGTCTCCGCCAAAAGGGCTTTTCTCTGGTAACTCGGCTCATCAGCCATGGGAAGGGGTGCCTCGTTGGGCAGGAGGGGATGGGGGGTCTCCTCAGCCCCCAGCGATGCCTTTCGCTGGGGGAAGGAGCAGGTCGCCGTCCAGCTCTTGCTAGGAGTTGACGTGCATCCACGGGAGCCGTTCTCAGGCAGGCTGAAGTTTCGGGGCAGGGTGCTGAATTTTGGCTGCTTGGCTTTCCGGTGGATGTGAACCCTTCTGATGGTGTTCCCTTTCTCAATGTCATCAACATACTTCAGGAAGTCCAGGTCCAAGTGAAAGCCATATGGCGTCTCCACGGAGTAGGGGAGGCTGCGGGGCTGCTCCCTCTCCCCATCGGGTTTGGGTGGCTGGCCATCTGCTGAAACAACCCCACCCCCCCCAAAAAAAAGAGATGGTTGAATTCTGAAGATGCCAAAAAAATTAACAAAAAATATGTTTAGAGCAGAGGGGGAAACGTTACTGATTTTTTCATCTCAGTTTCAGGCAGGCGGGGGGCTGCAGTTTGTCATTGTGGAGGCTCGTGGTGAAGCTGTGCAGAGACGCAGCAACACACACAAAGGTCTGATCTGGCCTTCCAGAGGTGAATCAGGTAATTGTTGCACTGAGGAAGCCAAAAATTTGCTGAAATCAATGCTCTAATTGGCAATAAAGCAAACAGCAGGTTTTGCAGGCAGAGCTACGTGTCTGTGTAAGTATAAAAAGCTGCCCAATGTGTAATAAATCCAGCTCAAAACCAGAAGGTGGAACCAATCTCTGACAATTACATTTTCAAGGCTTTTGGTTTGGTTTTAACTTTACAGTGGCATAAGTAGTGCCGTGCACACCAAGCAGGAAAATCATTGCATTGTTTCATCTGCAAACACCAGGTCACAAATTATTCCTTGAAAATGATGAATACAGCACCAGGCAGAGGCTGGACCCAGACAGCGCTAGCCCGGGCTGCTTTACACAACCGCATCCATGCGAAACGCATGCCTCCCAAGGTGACCGGCTGCACAGCACCAGGCACAGCTTTTAATTGAGGAAAATCACCTCAAAATGCATGACACTGTGTTTGCCCACCCAGCCGTCACAGGCAAACAGCACGGCTCCAGCAGTGCAGCCTGAGGCTCCTGGTTTAATACAACTTAATACGGTCAGATCCAACCTGCAAAAATTCACAGCCCCCAGATTTTGGCCCTGAGCATCTAAATAGTTAAATCCCTGCATCATGGCTCATTTTTCTTGATATGGCAAGTCCCTGAAATCACAATGGTTTGGGCCTCTAAACAAACAGGCTTTGTGCTTTACGAGGACGAGGAGGAGCAGCTTGACCAGGAGAAACCAGGTTTCATGGCTGCTCCCTTTGTCTCCGTCCTGGTGCAGCAGCTGCGCAGGGACTGGGAGAATTTGGCACAGTCTTCAGTGCCGCTCATTACAGAGCATCACCAAGATGCAGATGCCTTTCTGATGGGAAGCAGCATGTGAAAGTCAGAGGAATGATAGAGGGAAACCATCATGTGTGGTAATAGGGCACAAGAGCAAAGCCCAGACGGTGAGAGCAGAGGAGATCTGTCCTGCCTACGCGCCACAGAGGACGGGAGGACAAATACAGGCTGAACTGAGAGCTGTGACCATGTTTTTTGCTGTGGTTTAGGAGTCTGCGTAATAGATGAATGATGCATCTCCTGGCCCTACCACATATCTATAGAAAACAGGTTATTTACAGTATTTCTGGTAAGGAAATTACTTCATGGCTTCGTTGGTGTTTTTTTTTTTCAAGAAACAAATGAGCAAACAAACATCCCATAGCCTCCATACCATCTGTCTTCTCCATAGTGTGGTCTAATTGGGCTGTCACTCAAACATCTTCTGACAAACTAGGGTAGACAAGTCGCTTCACCCTTGAAAAAAAGAAGCAGATATTTTTAATTCAAAAAAAAGCTCAATCATTTGAACTTAATCTCTCCTTAAAGTCTTACACATCTTCACAGGCCACCCCCTCTTATTTCCCACATCCTGCAGCCTGCCTGTGTCTGCTAAGCACTTTCAAGCTGCTTAAATCAATAGCTCCTTTTCCACTGGCAACAACTGGTGCTTCATAGACACATCCCAGGTAGTTGGTTCTTACAAAACTTCCCCTGCATTACAGATGGTTTTGACTGCAAATGAGGAAAGACAGGCACTTAGGATAATTTCTGTTGGGCTTGAGATAGATGGCACAAGGACCCTTCATTGACTCCTGTAAGCTGGATATATCCAACATAACATAACATCTCTGAAAACAGCAAGGGATATAAACCATACACCGAAATGACTGGTTTGTCACCTTTGGGTTTTTTTTTAATGCATAATAACCAAAGATTCAAAATGTATGTTAAATCTTATTCAAACATGTATTGGGTTTCTGTGGCAAGGTTTTGGTAGCGGGGGGGGTTATAGGGGCGGCTTCTGTGAGAAGCTGCTGGAAGC
>JANZLQ010000095.1:3551831-3563387 GCA_026212715.1 Elanus axillaris | reverse complement strand
CTTATCTTGACCCACAAGCCCTTTGTTATATTTTTTTTTCCTCTCCCCTGTCCAGCGAAGAGGGGGGGAGTGATAGAGCGGCTTTGGTTGGGCACCTGGCATCCAGCCAGGGTCAACCCATCACAAAACAAAACCCATTATTTCAGAGCACATTCATACTGTTATAAAGAACCTTCACCAAATTGCACTAAAATACAGACAAATTGCTTTCATATCAGGAAAGATCTTCATGTAGAGATCTACGACAGCCTACGTCATGAACTTCACATCCAGACTGGTCCGCATTGCCCTCCAGGTCTTTCCCACCATGTGGACACAGGTGAGACCTTCCTGGAGTGCAAGAGGAGATTAAGGCTGGGAACAACTATGAAAGGTCCTGGGTGAAGCTTTTCTCCTCCATGCCCTTTAGAAAAGCACAGGGAATAGGCAGGCAAGGGCGAAGGAGGTTGAGGCAGTTGGACATCACTGTAGGAGGCTTCCTGACTTGCATGAGAAGGGCAACATTGCTCAGAGTGGGCAGGTCTGGTTTTTAATTCCTGCTATGGGGGAAAAAGTGGGGGTTTCTCGGAGAGAAGGTTGCTTGGAGCTAGGATTTTCCTTCAAGTATCTAATTTGGTTCCTAGCCAGAGATGGTCCCACAGCAGCCTGGAAGTCCATCCCTGCTTCTCCAGTGCATCCCAGAGCTTTGCAGGCTTCTCAGGGGTAGGTCCAAGCAGCACAAATCCTGTGCTGAGCCAGCCCCAGCTCACATTCATCTCATTGATCAAACCGTCAGAGTCTGAACTCATTTTCTGCTTGTCATATTTTGCCTAAGTGAGGGCTTTAGCACTTGGCCACATTTCCAGAGCTCCCTATGAAGGGGCTCTAGCCAACCTTTACCCCTCGCTTCACCTGGCACCATACTTATCCAGCACCAGTCTGGTTTGCTTTTCTATTTTCTCTTCTGCAGCATTCACCAGCAAAACCATCCCTCAAGACCTCTAGCTCATTCACCATCTCAGGAGCAGCTCTGTCTTGTTGGTCTTCTCCACACTGCAGTTTCTAAATTCTCCTTTTATAACATAATTATTTTTGCATTGTGTAACTCATCTTTCTTATTGTGGCAATGGTAAGATAACCAGATATGCAGTACAGATAAGGATATACAGAGTATAGCAGTGCTGCTGTTACTCTTTTCTAGAAGCACTGAAATGATGTGGTTTAACTACAACAAAGACCAACGGGAAAACAAAGGCAAAAAACAAATGCTGTATTGTTATCATAGGACAGATACTTTGAAAGATCAAAACCTTTTAAAGAAACAATTAGTTCCATCAATCAGGTGGACACGTTTCTTGTCAATGTATAGCCCTGGTGGAAAGTTGGGAGGGTCCCAACCCAAGGAGAACATCAAAAGTCTCAAAAGCGCCTCCAGTGTTGGTACCTCCTTGATGCTCATGCAGCCAGATGGCAGTGTTGATGCCCACCCAATGCCATGCAAGCTTCTGAAACACCTTGACCAGCAGCCTCCTGATGTGCTCTCCAGTTAACTGCACTTCTTCTATAAAGGGCAGTTTCTTCCGCCTCCTCCTGCCAATAAACAGCATGTGCCAAAAGGAATGCTAACCTCTTTCTCAAATGTTTTTTTTTTAATTTTTCCAATTATAGTCAATTACAGAGCACTTACAGATCCCAGCTACAATCTGACCATCTACACTTCACTATTCTAGGTCATTTATTTAGAAGGGGAGGTGAAAGCCAGTAAATAGAATGCTTTTTAATATCTAGATAATCACACTGTATCGGTTCATTTATGAGTTGGCTGGGTCCCAACTCTGCAGCCCAAATTGATACTAAGAATTTCCTCTTTTGACCAATCTACTTCAAAATTGCCTCATTAAAGGATGCTGAGTGTACCCTACCAGCTTGCTGATGTTCTCCCATCCCCCCCAGGGCAGCTCAGGCACAAGGCAGATGGCTTTGAGCCAAAAAATGTGGTTCCTTGGACCCCACGACTGCTCTCTGATGCCTGCCCGTAATAAAAATGAGATTTAAAAAATGAAGTAATCCACCAGAAGAAGCATATCCACATGCCCAGGATCCAGCCCATAATTTGGGGCAGGGCAGTGCTTTCAGGTGGGTCTCCATCCTGCTAATACCTGTTATGCTGACCCTCTGTCGGGTTATATATTTGCTGAGTTCTCCTCTATTGGCTAAAATTGAAGAACACTTCTTTTCCTCTCCAGGCAGGCAACATCGCCACGTGCACAGCATCACTGATTTTTACCTTTACTACACAGAAAGGCTGTGGGGAGGATTAATCCAGACTTGAATTACATTGCTTTTCTCAAGGCAAGAATAAATGTATACAGAAATGGAAATCGAGAAGCCAAATATGAGAAGGCAACAGCACAGAGTGAAGCGGTTTTATTCCCTGGGGCAGCCCATTTGCAGGGACAATGTACTGTCTTTTTAACTAGCTCTGTCTCAAACACTGGCTCTTTACAGTCACATTTAACCCCTCTTTTACTCTGTCCCACTTGCCAGGCAATGTAAGCACCCACCCGCTCCCCCATCCAGCCCAGCCAGCAGAAAGAAGAGCACCGTTAACTCCCCAGTAGATTTAAAGAACAATATACTCAACAACGGAGACAAATATATATGATGTTCATTCTCCCAGAACATCTTGCTAGTATTTTTAAATTGGAGACATTTAACCCTGTGCCTATAAATAAGAAGATAATTTATCCCTGCTGAGCAGCACATTAGCACAGTCTCATTAGCTATAACACAACATTTTTTTGAGCTCTGCCTGTCATTTTCTTCTGCACTGCAGCAATGGCTTTAGCATTTCATGGTGAAAGGAAAAACTAATGTTAGAAAAGCATCTTGTTGTGTTAACTTCTCATGCTCCCACCTACAAGCCCATCAGCGAGCAGAAGCACTTGCCTCCCTCAAAAGCATTTTTTCCCATGCCGAGAGCTGGCAGTGAAGGGTTTAGAGCGGCAAACATGCCTTTTCCAGTTGTTAAAAAGTTGGTCAGCTGAGCAGTGACCTTGCTTAGAAAGCAAATACAAGTTTAACACAAGGAGCACAAAAAAGGGATTAATTTTCTAATAAAGCAGCCCATCGCTCTCCTATGACCTTTCTGAGGACAGTTCAAGCCTGCTGTATAAAATGAGTTACTTTTCACAGCATAGCTGTCTTTTCCATAAAACACAAAATGCTAAGTGCTGCTTGGGCTGTCACCAGGCTGCCTCTCTTATCAGGAAAGATTACTAAAAAAACAGTCAATTATTAACGATACGGTTCTTATTATACCTGATGCTGCAGGCTGCAGCTGGAGCTCGCCCTCTGCATGCTGCACCTCCCCAGGCTGAACGCATTAGTTATTCTGCTGGGCGCCTCTCCCACGGAAACGCAACCAGCTGCTGCGATTAAAAGGCGGCATCTTTAGGAGAAGCCGCAGAAGGTCTCCACGTCCGTAATCAATCCTGCCGAAGCCCTGTTCACGCGCGCAGAGCAGAAACAGCCCCTCGGCCCTTTACCCTTCTCCCTGACGCTCTGGCCCCTCACGTTGCCCATCCATCCGCCATCCCCACGAGATGCCGAGCAGAACACGGCGATGGCGGGAAGGCGGCCGTGCATAACGGCGGCACAGGCGGAGGATGCCTGACCTGCTGTGCCGTACCATGGCCGCTGCCAGAAGGGGTGGGCAGCCCCTAGGCTCCTGTGGGTGCCAGTGGGACTCTCCATATAAAATGCTCCAGCCCTTTGCAGAGGGTTATCAATGCAAACTTCAAACTGCAGGCAAGCGAGGCAGGGGACAGCTCACAGAGCAGACACGGTGTGATTTTTTGATAGGGTATTTGTGGCATGTGGCTCGGTGATGGGCAGAGTGCCCATCCCAAGCCCCCGCACTGGTGTTCCTGTCGGGCATCCTGGACTGCTGCACCCTCAGGCTGGCAACAGGGAAAAAAAGAAAAACCTCAGTCTCTGCACTGAATTTGCAACAGCCTCACACTTGCAGAGGCAGAGGGGTTCAGACACTGCCCAGCTCCCCACAGCCCCGCAGCTGGGCTGTGAACCTCTTCCAGGGCCACGAAAGAAAATCCTGAAAAGCAAAGGCATCTCTCCGGGAGCTGGGGGCTCTGTCGGGGGCTTTCACCAGTGACTCGCATCATGGAGCAGCACCAGCACCTTTCCTATCACTTAACAAGCAGCGCAACCCAAATGCTCACGTTAGCAGAGAAAAAACACGTTTTGTCACTCTGTCCACAGAACAGAGCTGCTGGCACTCCTCCAGGCTCACTGTGCTCATGCAACTACTATAAGTAACTTTAACAGATTAAGCTTGAAGAAAAGCAGAAAAGTTTTGCCTTTGCAGGAAGCAAAATAGCCTGGACATGGAGAGAAATGGCAGCAGTTTGTCCTTGCTAGCATTCCCCAAGGCACAGATGGGTTAACTTCTTACCCGAGGAATGAAAAATAACCCCCTCATTTCAGCAGCCAGTTAAATGCTGCCTTTCTCATTAAATGCTGCCTTTCCCACGAGGCTCCAGCATCCCACACCAGGCAGGGCCATGACTCCATGTTGACAGCTTTCTGCTTTCACAAGCGATTACTGTGCTCGGGGTTCAAAATGAAGTTAAGAGCACACTGGCTTACTTAATGTTTACTCCAAATATTTTCTGTCACATCCTTCTGGTTTAGTTATGCTTGCACGTCTTTTCAGAGCATGTTCGTAGGGGTCTGTTGCTTGTGTTCTCTATACAAAGCAGCACGATGGAAAAATATACGTATTTCTATATGGTGCTGATTTTAAAGTAAGTCTAGAAGAATTGTTTCATTTTCCCACCGGAAAGACCCAGCAGGAAGCTGTTATTTGGAGCGTTTCCTTATTGCAATCACACACATAAGACCTACAGTTTTTCCCAGATGTAATCCCTGTGGGCCTGAAAAAGGTCTTCAAGTCTGTGTCCCCCTAAATAAGTTTTTAAATTAGGAACTACGAATGGATGGAGTCAAAACATGCAAATTAATTCATTATGGGCTGGTGCTTGATGGAGCTATGACTGGCTTGTGATAGCTTTGCCCAACAGGGCCAGAGCAGGTCAGGAAATGGGGAAGGGTTTCACCTGGGCATGGCCCGAGATCATCCCACAAGCGTGAGGACTGAGATCACGGCCTAAAATTGCTGCTGTTTTACGTTATACACCAGATGTCGGGGGGATTTTGCTTTGCAGCCTGCTCCCATGGATGATAGGAAACAGAAAGTCACAAAACAGCTCAAAAGCCATCCTGTCAGTCCCTGCCTGTCCCAGCCACGGCCACCGCTGCCTCCTTGGATGCTCACAGGGCCAATGGGCAAAACGGCTGCCTGCCTTCCTCTGCCCAAGCAGAATCGCTGCAGGATGGCAGGTTTGGGCTTCACCCATTGCCCCCCCAATCCCTTCTGCCGCATGGACCCACACAGTACCATGGCAGGAGCTTGCCCTTGGTACCCAAAGGGTTACACCCAAACCTGCTCCATCCAGGCGGTCTGCTGGATTGCACAACAACCAGTGAGCTATTATTGCAAGTGGACATACCAGGAATAAATATAGCCTCTCAGGGAATATTTGTTGTACAAATTTTTAAATTCTGTTTTCACTGCAAAGGAAGAAAAATAACGCATTTCCAGTCTGCTGGGGACATCCACATGGGTGGGATCTTGGTTGTGCGGCAGTGGGCTGTGATCAGCTGCCGGCTGGCACAGGCACGGGAAGGAGTTTTCTTCCAGGAGGAAAAAAAGAAGTTTGAAAACTTTGTGGGATTAAATAAATAAATAAGTAAATAAAAACAGTTTAAAGTCCTGGGTTTGCATTGCAAGAAGTTCTCATGAGGTTTGCCAAAGTGAGAGCAAACAGGGTTTCCACTGTAAGAGGTCTGCATCCCGGGAGCCCATCCGCTGCCTTCCTGGGTGCATTCAGCATCGTGCAACCGTCACTGCCAGCGGTGCTGTGCCCCACGGCATCCCTCAAAAAAGGCAGCTGGGACGGAGCGTGTCTGGGCGCATGCTGGGCTGGTCCATGCTGCCTGCTGAGTGTCAGAAGACAGCTAAGCAGACCCAAAATTAAAGCGGGGAGACCAGATGATGCCTGAGCCCCAGGAAGCCTGCTGCTATAAACCCATCAGTATCCAGAAAGGTAAGCTGGCAAGCTGGATCCATCCCAGCCTGGCATGCAAGCACGGTTCAGCACTGGACTTGCTGGGCAGGCTTCCCTCTGCACTGGTGTTACCTGACCTCATGTGCTGAAAGCGGAGCAGGACTAGATTTGGGGATGCAAAACCAGCCACTCTGTGGGAAGAGTGGAAGTGGCAGAGGCGGCGGGTAAAAAGGTATGACAAGAAAAGGTATGACATAAAACTTAAAACCTCTCTGAAAGTGAATCGCCGTATAGTCCAGATGCCTGCTTAAAATTTGCCCTTCATCCTGGGGCCAGCAGACAGCTTAGGCACGTGGCTTATGGCAAGGGGTACCCTGCAGCGTTGGCCCCAGCATTTCATAGCAAACCCAGGCTGAAGCTCCCTCGGCCACTGCCCACTGGGGGCTTCTCGAGAGGAGAGCTGGGAGCTGGAAGCACTTTGTGAGTGCTCGAGAGGGACAAGCTCCCTCTGCAACCCATCAGCTTGTGGTTGCACCGATGGAGAGGTTTCAGCTGGCCTCCCGCCCTCCGCCAGCCATCACCCTCTCTGCAAAATTATGTGCACGAAGCAGCAGAGGAGGCTGGACGGGGCTGGAGCAGGCGGCTGCTTGTATGGAAAACATCTTGGAGGTGTGCAGAGCCTCAATGGTGTTTGAGAGAGCGGGGGGCTCATAGAAATCTGAATAATTAACCCAGCACCACTTAATAAAGAAGATGATTGCTTTCAGCATAAGTATGCAACCCTCGGCGGCTGGTGGTACTTAAACAGCCATTTCAGGCATCTTTTCAAATGGCAGTAATAAAGTTGTGTGGATACTGATTTTATTAAAGCTGCTTATTGCTGTTTAATAAATGTCATGAGCTTCCTGCCAGCATTTCCATTAGAGACAGGTCAGGACGAGACCTGGAGGTATCAGATATCCAAACTCTCGCCTTCTTTTATGGCCCACTGGGAGGGGAAAACGATCACATTCATCCCCCTCTGATAACCTCTTTTCCAACTGACCTTCAGCTCATTCCAGCCACGGTCTTATAAAAGCTTTGGTTGATTGTCTTGAAAACTGTGGTGTTTTCCCTAAAGTCTCCTTTCCCAGAGCCAGGCAATCAGAAAAACCACCAAAAGCCATGAATCAAAAGCACTCCAGAGTCAAAAGGCAAACAAAAATCTAAAGTGCCTCATTTCTAATGTTTACTCTTTTTGCTTCAATCCCACAAATTTGGGGGGGGGGAAACTAATGAAGCCCTCCTTTGGCTGCTGGTCTCTTCTAAGCTGCTGTTTTCCATCTCCTTGACCTTGAGACAGGTCAATCTTTGCTGCCATGATACTGAATAACTTCCACGTGGTCAAAGAAGCTGGTAGCAACTTCATGACAATGAGGCTGTCCTTGGTTTGGCCAGGGCTTGGTGCATCCTTGTGGCTCCTGCACTCATCCCGCCCAAAAGCCAGAGCTTTGGCCCAAGCTGGACTGGAAACATCTTCCATTTCCTAAGGAAAAACAGGATCCTTTGGGCATTTTTGGAAGCTGGGTGTGGAGGGGAACTATCAACCAAGGTGCTCCTGCTTCCTGGGAAAGGCTTTTCCACTTGGCTCTCATTTGGCTGCTTACCAAAGAATGAGATGGACAGGGCAGCACACGGAAGGAAGGGTGTTGCGCCATGTCCAATCCAGTGTCTCAGCAAGTTGGTGCTTACTGAGAGATGAAATACCAGAGTCTGTGGAACTGGAAAAACACACCCCGACCCACAAACAGGGCTTCCTAAGCCCACCAGCCTGAGAAATCTCCAAAAAGTGCATTTGTGGTTGTGAAAGATGACTGGCAATATAGTGTCTGTCCTGTCTGACCGGTAAAGCTCCCATCATCAACACAGGTCCTCTCCCACTGAAAGAGGGACTTTCAGGTGTTTTTAGGAAAGCCCTATTCTCTGCATGCCCATTTTTCTCCTCTTCCTTGGACAACCACTGCAATCCCCCATGGAGACACGGGGCCATTTTATATTGATTTCTGGCCTGAGCCAACAAGACTCAGATCTATCACACTCATGACAGGTTTAAAAAAATCTTCAAACAAGAATATTTCTTTTTCAGGCTACCTGAAACCACTCTCTGTTGATCGGGACCACGGAGGGGATGGACGTGCCGCCTTCCTCCTCTACTGGTGATTTCCACACGGATGATGGGAGCCAGGAGCCCTGCAGCCTCAGTTCCTACCTGCTCACCCAGATTATGGGGAAGGCTTAGGAAATGGGGGCTTTCCTGAGTTTTTTGACCAAGCTCAGGCCACCACACGTTGCTGGTGTATTTTCAGCTTTCTCACTTGCACCAAGACTTCATGTTCAGCCCTGATGGACAGACGACTGGCTGCAATGCTGAAATTAAGATAATCACGTTTGGAAGACAGGAGTGTCTGCGTGTGGGTGGGTTTTTCACCATATTTCACATTTCTGACTCCACCAAATTGTCCATTTTGGCAGTATATTATCGTAATAACGACAGTAACTTACTTTTCATGTGTTGTTTAAATCCTGGGATGTGCAGGACTCGAGGCTTCCTGAGGCACAGCGCTGGAAACGTGAATTCCACTGAGGTCTAAAATAAATAGGGCTGAAGAAGGAGCTCTCTGCAGCTGGTTCCTCCCCGCTGCTCTCCCCTAGCACCAGCAGCATGCGAATGTGCACGGTTGGGAATTTCTGCCCTGAGCCACAGGCTCCTTCACGCCCCTGAGCCAGGGTCAGGGCTTTATTGACAGACGTCTACATCTCGCTGCTGTTGAGCAAGGCAGAGTCATGTAACCCCTGTCATATGGGGCACTGAATGGAAAATACAGTAACTTTCCATATTTACAAGGACATGATAGGACAATGGGTAATGGCTTTAAACTGAAAGATGGTAGATTTAGATTAGATGTAAGGAAAAGACTCTTCACTGTGAGGGTGGTGAGGCACAGGAACAGGTTGCCCAGAGAGGCTGTGGATGCCGCATCCCTGGAAGTGTTCAAGGCCAGGCTGGATGGAGCTTTGAGCAACCTGGTCTAGTGGAAGGTGTCCCTGCCCATGGCAGGGGGGTTGGAACTAGATGATCTTTAAGGTCCCTTCCAACCCAAACCATTCTATAATTCCATGATTACTTTTTTCTCTAAGAAGGGGGGCCACATTCATCCCTGGTGCTGCTCCCAGAGGTTCCTTGAAAAGACTTAAGATTTGATGCATAACACTCGGTAATAAAAATGTGACTTTCAAAATACTTGGCAGCTGTAAAACCACAGGTAGAGGGACCTGAATGAGCAACAAGCTTGTGAATGAGCTTGTATTCATCTAACACTGGCCATCTCACAGAATCTCAAAACTGCTCCTGATGCAAAGGATGTTTTGAGACCAAAACTCTCTCTCCCAAAATGTGACCATGCCAAGGGACACAGATGTCACGCTCCCGCTCAGTGGCAAATAACTAGAGTGTGGGGCATTTTGGTTAGCTGAGGAAAACGGGGACTTTGTGACACTGAATTGGATGGCTCCTGCGGGAACGGGACAGTCCCAGTACTGCACAAGGGGGATGATTTTTGCACTTGGGAGACAAAACCTTCTCCACAACCAGACATTCTGGAAAAGAGCCAAATGTGGTCCTGGTTTTCCTATTCACAAGTGGTTTGGAAACTGCACTGGGAGACCGACAGAGCCCACGGCAGCAACAGGCTCCTTGCCATCTTATCTCCCAGTTCCAGGATTATTTTAACAAATCCATTAACTTATCCCTCCTCAACCACAGATTCCCCACCCAGGTTGCTGTTCATCAGGTTTGCTGTCACTTCAGCAGTTATATTTATTTTTTAAATATTACAGTCAAAGCAACAAATAATCAGTCATAAACCCGACATTATGGGCTCCCTCCTCCCATTTACCACTTCAAGTATTATTTAAGAGATCAGCTTTTTCCATTTAGTCCATCCCAAATCAAACAAAAAACACCAGGAAGACTGCAAAATGGGTATGAAGGCAAATACTGATACTTCTTACAGTGCTCCCCGTCTCTCTGCCCATTGCTGCGATTGCTATCCTTATCCTGCATGTGCAAAATTTTCAGGTGCTCACCGCCTTCATGTGGGCTATGTGGCTAAAATATTTAATTTCTGGATTAGCCTCTGGACAAAGGAAACCCTTCCAGGAGGTGTCGCATCCCATAGCTGTGAGGAAAATGAGCTAACCTTGTACAGTACAGTCCCGCTTCCATCTCTGGATGGTGAACATCATACCCAGAGCATCCAGACTGTGATGTCCTCCATCCTGAACTTACTTGAACTTGCAGTTGAGATTATCCAACCCACTTTCTGCTATCCCCGATCTTCTCATGGACCACTCGGCCTCATCTACACAGATGTCAGGCAATGGTCTACCCCGCTGCGGCAGCTCCCTGTTCACACTCACTCTGATTTCTCCCAGAGCAAAGTCAGAGCCTGGCACATCTTTGCTTTAGGCCTGCAAGAGATCACAAGCCGAACGCCGGGAGCTGACGGAAGTGCTTGCACGGGGCATGCCTGGTCCCGGCAGAGTTGGGCTGCTCAGAAATGCCCTGGCAGTGGCCGCTGCCAAGGAAAGGCGATGCTGCCTGCGGGGGAGAGGCACTGCCTGTCCCTCCACTCGCTGCCGAATGTGCTGCTTGGAGCAGCCCCTCTCTTGGCCCCCCCAAAGATGCAGAAACCCAGAGCTCAGCCTGGCCCCACTCTGCAGCCAGACCAAGAGCTCTGAGGGACACGCAGCCCAGGGAACCAGAGCACAAACCTCACTAGAGACAGAAATGAGTTACAGGGCCAAGAGTTTCTGCGTCCGGATGGCTGGAAAGCCAGCAAGGAAACGGGGAGAGGCTGGAGGCAGGCGCTGGCGACCACGCTCAGCCGTGGCGGTTGGGCTGGGGCTTGTCTGAACCACATCTTCACAGCTGGGGAGGGTTTTACGGTTGTGCTTTGAGGCTTAAATGCCACTCTGGCTGCTCTGGGATCCTGGTGACTTCCGCTGCATTGCCTGGGTCCTGGGGGCCCTTCCCAGCCCTCACACGGTGACATCCAGGGCTTCCCCCTCAGGACTCGGAGCCTTCCTGCCCTCTCCCCACCGCCCGCTGCCTCCATCCCACACCCAAGGGTGCCCTGGAATCGCTCCTGTCCCGCGTGGTTCAGGGCTGTTGCTGCCCCCAGGCAGTCGCTTGCACACCCCCAGGAGCTCCCTTCAGAGGGCTCCTAGGCAGCCCCCGAGCACGCCCTGGAGCCCCCCTGAGCCCTTTCGGAGCATCCCCCTGAGCATCCTCCACAGCACCTCCGGAGCACCCTGTGAGGCACCCCCAGAGCATCCTCCAGCGCACCCCTGGAGCACCCCCCCATCCACTGCCGCATCCCCCCAACAC